>PPHD01028818.1:0-10783 GCA_002909625.1 Bambusicola thoracicus
ATATTTTTGTATGTTTAAGGGTCTTTTGAATACAGTAATAAGTAAGAAATACAATAACTATAGAAGCAAATAACAATAAATAGAAAAAACAGAGATTTCGAATATCTTCACTCTTGTCTATTATCTTGGTCTCCTGTTTTCAGTTCCCCAGCTCTGTATTTCCACACCCTTTTGTATTTTTAGATGCATGCTTACAGCTCTTGCAAAGGCTAAAATACAATTACTGGCTGATGCATCATCTTCCCTGGACCCCAATACCAAAATCTAAATATCAGCAAATGCTTGAATTTCTTAGACGCATCTGTGTTCAATTACTGCACTGCTGGCAAAAGCAGTGTTGACATACTCAGTGTTACCAGTTATTTCCTCTTGGATTTGTCGAGACTGGAGGATTCCTTCTCGTTTCTGGAAGAAATAAAGAAGGACATCTTAATGCTTAGGGTACAGTAAAAATGTAGTTGTGATCTACAAGCACCATCAGGTAAGAAATCTACAAAATAAGAACTCTCCATTTTTTTTAAGCAAACTTCCAGTAATATATTATTTCACCTTGGAAGTATTTCAGAAAATTCTCTTGTGCAGTAACAAGAAACTTGAAACTCCACCTGTAGAAGGAAGTATTTCTTTTCCTCATTGTTCTTAACTCACTTTTCTTTTAAAGGCCCCAATTCAGCGAGATATTTGAAACACTTAAACGCATATGTAAGTACTTTAGTAGATTTATATCTTAGTGAGTTGAATTAAACCTTATATTTCAATGAATACCTTGGCAGACGGTGCCCATGCTTCATCTTAGGCAGAATCTTGCTCTTAAGCTACCTGTTCTTCCTGCCCTGCTCATGCACTTCTTTTTTTCACCTCGATCTTTTCCTTTCCTGACTCTTCTCCACACAAAGGCCTCTATTTGCTTGTGATGGAAAACCAAAATGGAGGACAATCCATTTATAGCATGCCCCAGACCCTCGTCATCATGTGTTAATATATGCTTTTGCTCCAATGCTCTTCTGATGCGAGAAGCCCTTTATATGTGGTGCTTAGAACCCTGTGTCTGGAAGCTGTGCACAAAATGGCAGAAGCCAACTCAAATGGTAGCAATTTGAGTCAGTTGGAAAATAAAGCAGTTGAAAAAATTTCACACTGTTTCCAGGATGCTGACTACAGTCATCTGGTAGTGGCATACATACCACGCATATGTTTTGCTTCTCTTTGTGTTCTTTCTGTTAATTCTATTCACTGAAATTAGCAAAATTTTGCAATACAGAAAGAAAAGCCAGGCAATTGCTGACGACTGCATGTAAAGTCTAGACATTAGGCAATTATTCATGATTCTTTGCTCCTTGCCATACAAGGAAATAAGAAAAATAAATTTATGCTGGTTCCAGACTTGTCTTCCACGTGGAAAAAAGAAAAGGAGAATAACAATTTGGAAAAATCCTTCGTGGCATGTAAACTGGAGCTATTGCTCTTCCCTGCTTTGGAAAAGATAATACGTGCCCCAACCAGAGGCAGCCCTGGGTGAATGACGTGCTAAGGATTTGGCCAGGCTTGCAAGAAAGCCACACATAGCACCATCTTGGTCACTTCAGACTGGTACTTGGAATAACCTGGATTGTCCTTCTAGATAGGTTATATAGTTTCAGGGGGTTTCCTTCACATTTTTTAAAGCTCTGTTACTAAATCTCTTGCATATGGTTAAAACACTTTTAAGGAGGAACTTTAAACACAAAAACAGAGCAGAGTCCAGTGTATTAAAGACTGAAAGAGGAGGCATAGATCAGCAGCTGAGACCCCTTCCATCATATATCTTGAATATCTGAGGAAAAACTGCACCATTTAGGACCATGTTCACCTTCAGGCTGTGCAGACAATAAGTATCTGAACTCAAAGTTATGATCTAGCTCAAATTAGAATTACACCCTGGGTTGTGTATTTTTCCCTTTGCTGCAGGGTGAAAGGAAATTCTCTATTTCCTCCTGATGATGATTCTGATGTGCCAATGATGTATTTTGGAGCAAAAGCCCTATCAGCCTACTCTCCTGTGACTGAGTACCACAGCAATGGCAACTGTACTTCTCAGTTCCCAGTCTGCTTATATAAGGAAGAAAATGACTTCTAATACTTTGCTTTCCCACTGCAAATATGCAACATGACCTAAAACCTTCCTTAATATCAATAGAAAACATATTTCAATTTTTGATAACTAGCGTTAATATTAATAGGAACTCTGCATTTCAATTCTACTGTTGATAAAAAAAGATAAAAATAATTACTAACATTAATGGAGTTTCCAGGTTGCCCAAACATGAGATTCACCTGTTGGATATTTGAAAAACTTTATATGGATAGGCTTAGCATTTTGCTCCCTCCCAGCTGAAAGACTCCACTGAAGGCCAAGATCTTCCTACTTACATACTGCCTGAATTTGGTAGAGCAAATAGACAAAAAACACCTGAAAATCAGGTAGGATGTCTAGAAATGGAAAGGGTCTCTTAATCCATCTTTGCATCAGCTGTACATTGGCAGTTTTCTATTAATAGATGGCTAGCTGCTTTGTTGCCTTTGACTGCTCTGCAAACACATTCTTACACTCTCTGTCTTACATAACGCCATTTGACCATTCAAGTATGGCATAACTAATTAACTAAAAAAAAAGTTAAAATGACAGCAAGATCCAGCTCTCCACAAATTCTCTCAGTTGTTTCAGTAGACAAGATCAAACGAAGCCTGGGCTTTGTCCAGTTATTCATTCTATCAGTCTAGAAGGAAAGGAAAGCAATATAACAAAACAGCTACAAAAGATCCAAGTACCAATTTTTCACAAATCAGCTTAGCACACGTATTTCATAGCACTCTCATTGCTAACAGTTTCTTTCTTAAAGAACAGCCAAAGGAAACAGAAGCTTTCATAAGAACTGCGCTGATTACCTGCTGGAAGTGAACAGAGTTTTTGTTTCAGAAATATCTTTCTATTTCAGTAAGCTACACCCAGCCAACACAACCCTCACATTTGGTGCATTTCTCAACTGAATGAAATAGCAACTGAATTAAGGAAGTATTCCTTTTTTTTCCCCCTACTCCATTTATCAATTGTATATAGTAGAATTTAAAATAAGCTAACAGTCTGCTGAGCTTCCCTACGCACGACCTCACTTTACAGAACGTAGGAGGGTTTAGAACATCAGGCATGCAAGTCTGAACATCAAATCATGCTTTCCATTCTGCTGATTGCTG
The DNA here is from genome assembly GCA_002909625.1 of Bambusicola thoracicus. Taxonomy (NCBI): domain Eukaryota; kingdom Metazoa; phylum Chordata; class Aves; order Galliformes; family Phasianidae; genus Bambusicola; species Bambusicola thoracicus. Next base: position 3,232 of record PPHD01028818.1, read on the forward strand.
ATTAAAATTTTCATGGAGTTCAAAGGGTACATGGTGATGAACAAGACAGAACCAATCCCAAAGGATACGAAAGGTGACTTTAAAAAATAAAAGAACACCCTCCATAAAATAGGAATGAAATATGTCTCAAACAGTTACAGTAAGAATACTGGCCCCCACCCTATCGACATATCCTTGGAGTTCCACTGATTGGCTTTCATTAAGGACTGGGTCTGCAGGGTGAAATCTTCAGCAACATAACTTGGAAGTTATTTTGGTGCAACTGCTCTCCCTGCAATCTGCTGGCGCCTGAGCTACAGCTGTGTAGCTAAGAGGCAAAGCACTCAGCCAGATTCTCCCACTACTTATTGTTTTTAAATTGGTTTATCTCTACTGACTTCAGTGGATTTGCTGTTGAACTACATTAGCCTATTAAACAAGAGGAGAATTACGCCCATTGATTTCAGTGGGAGTTTGGTCTGGACATACGGGGTGACAGCAGAATGCAAGACCTGGTTCTTCATTTAAGGACCACAATGTTCTTCTTTTTTAGTTTCTTATCCCAGAGATGCCCTGGCTGCTACACCTTTGCTTACTTAAGTTGTTTTTACTAGAACCCTGAGATAAACCAGGATGATAAATATGTTTATAACATCTGAAGGAAAATGTTTGAGAATTATGTTTCTCTGAAGTCTTAGATGCACAACTGCATATATCCTGGGCTTCTTTGTCATCCACAGAGGAGAAACCCATCAAGCAGAATCTCACAGTCAGTGAATGCATCGCCGATGCATCTACCAGAAATTCTCATTCAGATTCCCCCCTGAATTACAAAATCTGTCTGATGTGAATCCTGGAAAAAGAGGAGGTACTTTCTCAAATTTGACACTTAATTTCAGAAAGCAATGCTTGAGAAATGGTGCATTGCAGCTGATAGTTCAGCGCTACTTTAGTTAAAACACAAATAGTGACAGTCATGGTGTGAAAAGTAAAGACAAAGTTAGCTGGAAGAAAAGAAGAGCGAATTAAATGGGAAGAGGCCAAACAAGATAGAGCAAGCACAAGTCCAGCTGAAACCAAAATGGTAAACAGAGTAACATAAGGAGTTTGGATGGATGTGGCTCTAATAAGGAGACTGAGTGACACAAAAGATTTAGTTGATGAGGTTTTTTTGCATGCTTATGAGAAAGCCAACACTGTAATCAGACTAAATTAGCATGCACAATGCTGAAAAAGAATATTTAGTCACCTCACATGAATCTAAATGTAATAAACAGCGACAATTCATCATTCAGCGCCAAGAATGATTTGAATCTCTACACAAGTGAGAATATCGTCAAAAAATGGGAAAAACAGAAATTCAAGAGATCATATTGGGTGATAAGTAAATGCATTCCAACAATAATAACGTTTCATGTATTTTTAATGTCAGAGCCTGGCCACTTCACAATCAAAATATGACATTCTGAGCCACAATTCAATCTGGGAAAGCACTTCTGCCTTTCTGTGGTTGAAGCAATGTCAGCAGGGAAGATGTACGTGTGATTCTTGTCAGCCAAAGGGACATACATATGTACGCCCAAACAGAAACTCTAGAGGTCTTTTTCAAAGGAAAAACCCCTCAGTCGATTTCCCAATGCTGCGAGGAGCTGCTTAACACCTCTCTTACCTGCACAACAACAACCTGAATGGACACATGGTCTGGAAGTCTGATTGGTGCTCGGAAGTACTGCGATAATGCAACCAGGAGATGAAGTATTGCTACGAGACTTTTAGCATGAACAGCTGAAAAAGATATTAAGAGCACAAGTTACAGACTGCAATGTTACTAGAGCATGCGTCTTTACTCTTTAGGATGCAGGGATTATGGGACTCTCTTCCTCTTCCCACCTGGAGCCAGGGGCACTTTTAAGGAAGCTCTCCTTTATTTTTCTCCTGCTCAAAAAGTCACGTGAATGCAACCCAGTCAGTACTATTTGTCAGCACCAAAGCATCAGTTTTTGCAACATGTCTGGATGCCACAGACTAGCACAGATGGAAATCTAAAGCTAATCCAAAAGCCAGATTTCATGTACGACAGCTTCAGTGATGCCTATGCATTCTCCTTGCCTTTCCTTTTATTCCCTTTACTTCAATAAGGATTTATGGACTATCAGAAAGATATTTTTGTATTCATAACATGCACTTATTCATTTTTAAGTGTCACAAAGTCTGAAGGATAATAAACGAGCCTGTTTTGGCAGAAGCCCTAAGCAATAACTTACTAAACTCAGTGACTCAAACATTCCTCATGAAGTTGTTACAGTTCTTGTTACTGAAGCTTTTTCACAGCAGGTTTCATATGGGTAGTTAACACTAACATGACTTACAAGATATCAAAAGCTGTACTGTAGGAAATTTTTAATCAAGTATCAAGCCACTGACATCAAAATGAATCTTAATTCTAATTCTTATTACTCTTTCACACCCCTCTTTTTTTATTTTTGCACTTATAGTCTTCCCCAGAGTAGCATTCTAAAACAACTTTTGATAGCTACAGTACAGTGAACTTAACTATTTTATGTATGAACTAACCAATAACTGCTACCTTACTTCACTGTAAAGCAAGATCAGATTGATTCACATATTATTCATTATCTTCCAGCACAAGCCTCAGATATGCAGCAGAGATTTCACCACCTACCATACATATAAAATGTGATATCGCTGTCAAATTCTGCTGGGGTGCAGTGGTAGGGAATGAAGTGCTTTAGCAGAACGCTACAAGACCTCTGCCTGCCTAGCATCGATGTGTGCTACAGCTGGCTACAGCTGCTGCAGTCTATCTTCAGCTCTAAAACACATGTAAAACATTAGTTTAAAACTAGAAGTTAAATCAGCGGGCTGTTCCAAACACCCTGTATCCAGCTGTATAACCGAATATGCAAAAAAAAAAAAAAAAACAAAAAAAAAAAGCCCCAAACCAAAGGGAAAAGGACAGGAAACTCAGTGGGAAGACACAAAGGGGAAAGTCAGTGATGTCAAATGTTCACTCTTCCTCCCTGGAGCCCTTTCTTTCTCTCTCGTAGAGCGGTTGGGACTAGAATATGTGACACAAACAGTTCAGCTGAAGACAGGTATAGGAAACAGGCATACTGCTACATGCTGATCTAAGTGTTCACTAGGCTGAAAACTTAAAAAGATTAAGGTGCTTAATTTTCAAACGCTGCTGATAACCTCCTTTCTGCAACACATATCCATTGTGTTGATTATTCCTACGTAGATACTCCTAAGTTCATTTAAAATACAATAGAACAGGAAGGGTACAGCACTAATCTTGAAGAGAGTTTTGTAATCAAAAGCAGTAGCTCAGATTTTGTCCTAAACAACCAAAAATATTAATATATAATCTGTACGTTTTATACAAATGCAGTGTCTGGATCTACCTCTTCCTCAGCACTTATGCACTCACCTGTCCCTTTCAAGAAACCAAGTCAGTAACAGATGACTTAAGGTGGTATGCAGATGGACCTGAGAGCAGAAATATGGTATTTCCCTTAAAAGAAAGTTTAAATTGGAGGCTGAGCAGAAGGAAAGAGAGCAGAGTGTACTGCATGTGTTCTCCCTTTCCCTTATCTCCTACTGAAGAATAGCTCCTACCATAAATACCAGGTTTCAGCTTTCCCTTAGCATTAGGTATTTGAGAATTCCAGATAGCAACTATAAACTCTCAGCTGTCAACTAATGGGAACAGCACAGAAAACAAACAACTTACAGTCAACATTCCACTTAATGCTTCTTGGCGGGAGCTTAAGCGTTTCATTGATCTTCTCAAGCACCGTCTGCAGCTTCTGTTTCTGAGCAATTTCAGACTGAGTAACTTCAGCAACATTCAGCTTCTCACTTTCAAGTTTCTCTGAAGTGAAGAAAAAACAGCCAGTGAACTCCACATCGCATGCAGCCAGACGAATGTTCAACAGGTATCAGACTTCCTAGTTTAAAAATTATTTGCTTTTGTGTACAGAACCACTCCCCTCTGTCTTTCTGAACTTGTAAAGATAGTCACACTACAGGCTAATAAGAATTTGTTGCAAATACCATCAGATTGAGAGGTAAGACCTATTACTTCAATTGCTACTGGATAGACAGTAGTTTGCACGTAACCGGCTTGTACAGCAGACCAACACACCTAGGAGAGATAGGCACCAACTTCAAGATTTGTTTCATCAGTCCAAACCTCATGGCTTCTCCTTCAGATTCAGGAGATTTAAAGATTTCCCTGGCCCAGATGCGATAGAGGTGAAGTGGCACCATATTCACTGAGGTGGAAGATGCACCCAATCAATGTGAGCAAGTATTTCTGGAGGTATGAAAGCAACGTATTTCAGTGAAATCACAGCCCTTTTGAATTCAAAATCTGCAGTAGATTTTAAATTATTTTATGACTTGGTTTGTAAACAATCAGTACAGGTTGCTTGGCTTATATCAACCCAGCATAGCTTGCTTTAAACAGATTTAAGCAAGATCAATTTAAGTCTGGATAAAAGCCTGGTGTGAACTGGATCTACACAGTAGTGTGTAATGGTTTAGATAGATCAATTGAAAAGTAGTATCTCCGTTAAACTACAGAAAGTGTGAGCATGAAATTAACTGAAGACAGATGTGCAATGAGGAAATGTGTAACTCTTTTATACGCAGAGAAGAAAAAAATGTATGTGATGTTTGCCCTGCCTCAAGAGGACCAGCACGCTGCTCCATGGATTTAACAGAGACATAGGAAGAGAATCGACCTCCATTATTATTGCTATAAAAGATAACGCTAATGTTCTGTCAAACTGCCAGGAACCTCACAACCATTAATTATGAAGTGAAGAAAATTTAGCACTAAAAGCTTCCTTATAACAACATCAGAGACAAAATGCTTGATCACCTATCAATTTTCTTCTGCAGAAGAATATATTATCAAGTTTGGTAAAAGCTGGTCTTGCTTTCAGCTGAAGTCAATTGCATATCTTCCCAAATACAGTGAGTCTACCAGCCTATGAATTCTGCCTGAAAAGTTGCTATCTTCATGAGTTTCCCATGCCTCCACAGAAATCAGTCTGAGCACAGTCTCACAAGATCAGAATCTTAGTTAGCACAGACTTGATCCAGACGGAACCAAGGATAATGGAAAAGATTCCACTGAAATCAATAAATGCCAGATCACTGGACGCATATTTAGACTCAGGCTGTATCTGATTTGCATTTTTGGGGTTTGGGTGAAGTCACTGGAGGCCTGCCCGTAAGAATCAAGTTGCTCAATCTGGGTCATATCCATTCCACCACAATATACTCAATAGCTTAACCATTCAAAGAAGGGAATAGTCTGTGTAGTCTTTATTAGAAGTGCTCACATAATGTTTCAGGATTCATTTAAGATACTGAAAAGAAATTTACTGGAGATTTTATGAGCTGTAATAACTAAGAAAGTGGCTTTCAAGCCAACAGTTAAAAAAGCACATGCCAGCTCTGTATTAGCAGTTTCTTTTCTCTATCTGTTTCTCAGCTGAAGTTCAGTTTGCAGTCCACCGGGTATCATTACCTCAGTAACGTTAAGAGCCAGACATCAAATCAGAAAGAAATTCCAGCTTTCCAGAGGAACTCCAAGATGTGACTAAACTACAGTATGGAACCAGCCCAGATTAAAAACATCCACCATTGTACTGAAAATACCCTTGCTTTTAAACTTACTTTCCACTTCTAACACTGTTAAGTTTGTACAGCACATATGCAGATAATAAATTCAATTGGAGTGAATTCTGCTGCCAAGACAAGAAACCCAGCACCCTCTAGCACCCCAGGTAGACTTTATGCTGTTCTCATCAACTACAGAGCACCATACATTGCACTGTAGCTATGAGGACTGTGCACACAGGCTATTGCTCAAGGGTCTCATAATACAGTGCTATTTTTATATCACTTAGTGGCATAAATGTAAGATGACACCAAGGCTCCTAAGTAGGAACAAGTGAACCACTTACTGACAAAGTGACCCAACACGTGCACATAAATTTTTTCTTACCAAATAATTTCTGCAGTACTTGTCCATCGTACAAGTCTTCAGCCAAGTCTTTCACAATAATCCTCTCTCCTACCAACACATCATTAATCCAGTCAATTAATACCTATGTGGGAAACACAAATTTGGCAGAATTATACACTATTCATTTGCAATTTAAAACATATGTCATTTTGTACAATGTTGAAAATACCGAGCAGAAAGAATACTGAAGCTGCAATGCTTGAATTTCAAGTACAATCAGTCTGAAATACTATCAGATGAAAATAGGAAGGATTCAGGAAACACATGTCTAAGGTGGCTTAAGTCGATGCACCACAAGGTCTAGACAGACAATTGACACACTGCTTTCTGAAGTGAAATCTGTCATTTGATTTCAGTAGTATCTTAACATTTTTGTCATGAATTAAAAGGTATTGAAGTCAATTCCAATGAAGCTTCCTGCTGAAACTCTTATCCCAAGAATCACAAAGACTAGGAGGGAAGTCAGTATGATTTTACGTTGAGAGGGTGGGATAGGACCAAGAATCGGGACTCGGGAGTTTAATCCAAATTGTTAGTCTCTGTGCCACACCTGCAGCAAAAATCAACCTGTCTGGTTCACTGGGATGTATGCACCATGTGGTTTCATTTAATTAATATATAAACAGAGCTCTGAAGCTTTCAAATGAAAGAGGCAGGGATAGCATTAAAAACAGTTTCATTTTCTTGAAAGTGTTTGTATGCTTTTCATTACCTTCATCAGTTCTTGTAATTTTGGGTCATTTCTTGAATTTGGATCGACCATTGTTCGGACTTCATTTTCCTCTGGAAGGTTTAAAAGGAAGACATCAGAAACAATTACAGGCACGACACTTTATTTTACATTAAGCTTTTACATCAAGATGTAAAATCATTGTGAATTACCTAGCATAGTGTCCTCAGGGTCTAGTTCAAATGGAATCGGACTGAGAGGTAAGTTAATGGCATTCATTCCTTCTTCCTGTAATTCAGATACTAGGAAATAAGAAAAGAAGAGCTTGGTCAAATTCAATTCAATTTTACTTGCTATTTCACTCTTGCTGAAAGTAGTATTAATTGTATTAATTTCCTTATGAGAACATGAGTCTATTAGATAAGCCACTGGGTGTAATTACAGCAATAAAGTATAGCTAACAAAAATGGGAAGCCCAGCCAACAAATCTTCACTCATTCGAGCAGCATGGCTAATGGTAGTGGAACCAATGTAATTTCCTCAAAGCTTTTTCAGGATAAGGCCTGTTGTCCTCAAATTTTAAGAGGCTCACTCACATTTTAATGATCCCAACACTTTAATGAATCACTTCACCTGAGGGAAATGATCATTGTTGTCCGCTATATCACCCTTGCTCAGGAGATGCTTCAAGTTCAGCTTCTTTAGAATAGTCAGGTCTGGCCATACATCCACTCAGGAGCTGCCAGACCAACTAACTATTTAGGACTGAAGGTACAGTGGCAGCACGGTACTCCAGGACACAGCTCCTTCCATTGCTCAGGTCAGAGACCAGCTGGAGC
>PPHD01028819.1:0-10124 GCA_002909625.1 Bambusicola thoracicus
TCTTCTCCCTCCTATAAATTGGAGCGAGACAGCAGTTCTACAATAAGATTATTGCAGATTCCAATAAAGGGTTTATAAAAACTCATGCTAAATTAGCAGAAGCCCAGACATAAAATAGATATGTATTTTCTTTCTCTAACCATGTGAGTAATCCTTTTCAGTTTACAAAACTATGGATACAGTTTGTTACATGTCAGCTAACTACTAATCTGCAATTGAAATAAATATATTTAAGAGATATACAATAAAATTTGAGGAAAAGTTTTACAGCAAATTTTCACTTCTACTACTGTCCCTTGTGTTGTAAGATTTTCCATTTCTGTAATTTTTGAAATTTTTATCTTGTATTATCTATCTTGATTGTTTCAGAACTAGAAATAACTAAATATCTCTAAGTTTTCACATAGATTCAGAAAGTTTCCCCAGACTTTATACTAACTTCTTGTGGATTTGTACTTCTGAAACCTTCCCTGTTCACAAAGTGGCTTCTTTTTAGGAATCCATTATTTTTTTTCCATAGATCTTTTGTTTAATATGCATAATGAGGATCTAAAACTATTTGTACAGCTGTCTGAAGCAAAGATACTAGGAGTGAATAGAAGTATCATCATTTGTATTAGTTTAGAAAGTGTTTAAGTGTGTATGAAGTATAATGAGGCAATCTATTTCTGAGAGTCATGGAGCTCAGTTACCAGAAGTCATTCAAGCAGTTAGCAAAGATTTAAACTAGATTTGATTTGGGAAGGAAATCTATTTCTGAGTGACCGAACAGTCAAGGAACACTTCCACTATAGGAAGTAGTGGGAAAAAAAATCATATTTGTCCCAGAGAAATTTGGGAGGTCTCCTTCAGGAAGGTAATGTAGCCAATAGTCTATCAGAAGTGTCTCTGTACCAATGCACAGAGAATGAGAAATAAGCATAACAGGTTGAAAGCCAAAGACCAGATAGAAAATTATGGCCTGGTTGCTATAAAGGAAATATGGTGGGATGGATCACCCAACTAGAACACAATAATTGAGGGCTACAAGCATTTTAGAAGGAATACACAGGGCAGGGCGGGGGAGGCAAGTGATTTTCTCTCTATGTTAAGAGGTGGATAGATGTGAAGAGTTGCCTCTGAGAAACAGCCATGATAAAGTTGAGAGCTTGTAGGTTAAAATTAAGGACCCCACCAACAGCTGGTGTCCAGGGTGTCCAGGGTCTACTACAGGACACCTGATCAGAAGGAGCCTGTGGATGAGGCCTTCTTGCTTCAACTATAAGAGACACTGTGTTTGCAGGCTCTCGTCTTAATGGAGGATTTCAGCAACTCAGACATCTTCTGGGAAAGTAACACAGTGGGCTGCAGGCAACCCAGGAGAATCCTAGAGTTTGTTGAAGATAACTTTTTGGTCCAGGTAACAGGCAAATCAATGAGAAGATAAGTGTTTCTGGACCTGGCACTCACCAATGCAGAGAATATCATTAAAGAAGTCAAGATTGGAAGCACCTTGGGCTACAGTAATCATGATCTAGTTGAGGTTGAAATTTTGAGAAATAAGGGCCTTGCAAATGAGCAAATTCAGCTGCACACCAGCTGTTTAAGGAATTATTGGATGAGATCTCCTTGGAAACTGTAGTTAGGGACAAAGAAACTGGTCAGAGCCAGCAGCTCTTTAAGGACACCTTTCTTGAGAGCACAAGAGCTCTCCATCCTTCAGTTTAAGAAAACAAGTATACAAGGCAGTAAATCAGCATGGCTAAGCAAGTACCTGCTGGTTAAATTTAGGGACGAAAAGGAAATGTACAGGCAATGGAAATGAGGATCAGCAACATAGGTAGTAAATGAAGTGCATCATTGGCACTTATCTAAGTGGTGCAGTTGATAGAAAAGAGTATCATCCAAAGGAACCTGGACAGGCTTGAGAAGTGGGTTTGTGTGAACCTAATGAGATTCAACTAGGCCAAGTACAGTGTGTTTCACTTGAGTCAGGGCAATTCCAGGTATGTGTATAGAGTGGTATAAGAATTCCTTAAAAGCAGTCGCACCTATAAGGTCTTGGAGATTCTGATAAATGAAAAACTTAATCTGACCCAGCAGTGTGTGCTTGCACCCTGGAAGATCAACTGCATCCTGGCCTGCATCAAAAGAGGTGTGGCCAATAGAGAGAAGGAGGTGACTGTCTCCCTCTCCTCTGTTCTTGTGAGACCTCATCTCGAGTCCTTCATCCAGGCCTGGGGTACCCAACAAATAAAAATGTGGAGATGTTGAAGCAGGTCCAGTGTAGGGCCACAAAGATAATCAAAGGCCTGGAGCACCACTTAAATGAAGAAAGGCTGATGAAGCTGGTCTTGTTCAGTTTGGAAAAGAGAAGGTTCTGGAGATACCTTATTGCATTTTCCCATACTTATAGGGAGCTTGTAAACAGGAGGGATACCATTTTTTTAACATGGTCTGATAGTGATGGGACAAAGGGAAATCGTTAAAAACTAAAAAAGAGGAGATTTAGATTAGGTGTTTGGAAGAAATTTTTCACCCAGAGGGTGGTGTTGTGGTGCGTGTTCAAACCTCACTGCACTAACCCTTGCGCATCTGACCAGTTATTTAGTCAGGGCTAAGAACTGCCGACAGGCACCAATATGATGAGCAGTAAAATGGCGTTTATTGCAGAGCGGGATCAGTTCAAACACACATCCTTAATTCGTCTACACCCCTTAAGCACGCATTAACCAATCACAGAGCAGGGGAGGTCCTGTCGCGTCACAACCCGAGTGCCTCCCAGAACACCTACAACAGGGTGGTTAGGCAGTGGAACTGGTTTTACCAGAGAGCCTTTCATTGTATTTGTGTCTGAATGGAGATCTGTGGTATGTGGTGTCCCCATGGGTCAGTGTTGGGATTGATACTCATTCGTATCTTCATCAGTGACATCAACAGTGGCATCTAGGGAAGCCTCAACAAGTTCACTGATGACACCAAGCTGTGGAATGTGGTCAACACACCAGAGGGATGGGAAGCTACACAGGCTCGAGCAGTGGGCTCAGAAAAACATAATGAGGTTCAACAAATCCAAGGGCAAGTCCGCTACCAATACAAGCTGGGGAATGAGAACATTGGGCATAACACTGCTGAAAATGGTCTTGAGGGTACTGGTGGGTGGTAAAGTGTCCTACTTTGAAGTTCATTTCAGCAATATCACTCAAGATTTGTTCTCTTTTTTGGAACCAGAAAATGAGTGCAGTGACTCAAATTTCAATGTAATTCAAAGAGAATTACTTTCTAATCAACACATACAGATGAGGAGGATCAAAAAAGAAAGATCTGCTTAAATCTTACTAGCCATATTATTCAGATAAGATCTATCTTGCCCAGAGATGGACCTTCTGGAAGAGAGAGAAAACTTGGCACTTCTGGAGCTATGAACTCCCTCCTTCCTCACAAGATCTTTGATTATCTATAATATTTCTGATTCTGGAATTAATTTCTTAATGATATGGGAAAAAAGAATATTTATCTAGTTTTGTAAGGAATTAGAAGTTTTTTATAATGGTGTTCTTGTCAGAGTAGAGATCATTTGTATTCTATCTGGAGATTCTTTCATTGGCTCATGCATGTTTGTTTCTTGCTACGACATATTTTGTACTCAATGTCTAGACACAATAAAGTAATAAAAAGTAGAGGTATGGAAGCTCCAACAGTTGAAGATATCTTTTGTACAGAAATATTTTGTATGCTCTGTCTAGGCCCTTCTACTACCTTAATGATTTAAAGTTAACAAAAACTCTGAGAAAAACAAAAGGAACCAAGAACCTCTAAAAAGCAAATGAAACATTTACAGTGGTTTGACAAGCATACTGTGAGTTTAGAACATGTGAGGAAAGAAATATTAGCTGCTGATTGTTGGACTATTTCATCTTGAAGTCTTTTCCCACCTTGATGATTCTATGATTCTATGCTGCCTAATATTTAACTGTTCTTATTTTGAGAGATCAAGGCAGAAAATAAGCATGTTCTCTGACATGCAGAAGATACTGAGTAACACCTAGCAAATTTTTCACTGTGTATCTCATAAACATACAAAACAACTTGAACTTTCTTAAACATAGAAGATTAATAGGCAGCAGCTTTTGAAAGAGGAAGTATGCAGTGAAAGTCATTCTGTGCCGGAACACAAATGAATAATTACTTTCATATTCTACCCACAAATGTAAAAACTCAGTTCATACTGTTGATAACAAGCTGATTCCTAAAAGTAAAAGTAGTTTGGTGTCACATCTTTTTGTGAACACTAACAGTAGTCATAAAATATATGCTATTTATTTGGTCTTCTCTATATCAAGAAAAAATAACTTTCCTTTATATTTCATTTTTCTCTTCGCTTTATTTGTTTTGTTTCTTTGTTTGGCTTTGTTTGATTTATTTGTTGTTCTTTGTGAAAATTAAGTCTTCACAAAGCATATCTTACTAAGAATCTTTACCTATCTGGATAATTTCTATTTTTTGACATGCTTGCAATTACTTAGAAATGCCAAAGAATGAGATAAGTTGGTGCTCTCAAATGTAATGATGAATATTGACACTGATATATCATATTCACCTGGGATGAACCATAAGATTATTCTCTTTCCCCAGTGATGAATTACATAGCTCCACTGTCATTTATAACAGATCCAATTAATTCTTGCCTTTTCAGGGGTGGAAGCAACAGAAAACTGAAGGTAAAATACATATTTTATGTTTGTGGCTGAGTTGGAAGGGGAAGTCAGATGAAGACAGAATATTGACTTTTTCAAGGTGCAATCAAGGACTATATGAAAGAAATGTAACTGATACCTTCAAAATGATAACAAGACTGATAAAAAGTGTATAATAATAAGTTATGTTTAAAAACAAAATAATTTTGCCCTAAAACTTGATAATGTCTTCATATTCTTTTTAATTTTTTGTTTTGATTTTCTTTGTTGTTGTTGTTGTTGATCTTATAGATTCAGTGGATAGGAAAATGAAAACTTCTCTATATCACTTACAGCTGCAGAAGGAACATATAAAAATAGAAAGGACATGATAAAGTGGAGGTTAGTAATATTCGTCACAAGTGATCTAAGACATAAGTCTTCATCTTCCCTTCCAAATTTTCTGGTAGAAAAGTTCAATTTTTTGTGGAATTACAAAACTGTAGGAGTTGGAAGGGACCTTGAGAGATCACTGAGTCCAGTCCCCCTGTTAAAACAGGTTTTCTAGAGCAGGTCACACAGGAAAGCATCCAGATGGGTCTTGAGTATCCCAAGAGGAGACTCCACAACCTCTCCGGGCAGCGTGTTTCAGTGCTCTGTCACTCACAGTAAAGAAGTTCTTCCTTGTATTTTTGTGAAACTTCCTGTGTTCATAATTCTGCCTGTTGCCCCTTGTTCTATTGCTGCACTCCACTAAAAAGAGTCTGGGGCCCCCATTTACTTGACCCCCGCACTTAAGGTATTTATTAACAGCTATGAGTTATGAAATATGTCAGCCTCTCCTTCTCCAGACTGGAGAGTCCCAGGTCTCTCAGCTTTTCCTTGTACAGGAGAAGTTCCATACAGTGGATCATCTTTGCCAATCCCTGCTGAACTCTTGCTAGGAATCCCTGTCTTTTTTGATTTGGGGAGCCCAGGACTGGACACATTACTCCAGATGTGGCTTCACCAGTGCACAGTAGATGGAGAGGATCACCTCCCTTGACCTGCTGGCCACACTTACTTTAGTGCAACCCAGGATACTAAGGGTCTTCTTTGCTACAAGGGCACACTGCTGGCTCATGGTAAATCCGTTGTCCATCAGGACACCCAGATCCTTCTCCAAAGATCTCCAGTCCTGTAGGTCATCCTCTGAACTGTACTGATGCATGTGGTTATTCCTCCCTAGGTACAAGATGCCACACCTGCCCTTTTTGAACCTCATCAGTTCCAACCTACCCAACTCTCCAGCCTGTCCAGGTTGTGTTGAATGGCAACACAGCCCCCTGGTATTTCAGCAAACTCCTCCCAGCTTTGTGTCATCAGCAAACTTGCCGAGGGTGCAGTCTGTCCTTTCAACCAAGTCACTGATTAAGATACTGCACAAGATCAGACCCAGCACTGATCTTGCAGAACACCACTAGTTACAGGCTTAACTATGTCTGAGATACAGGGTTTATGATAATCATGTTGGGGGAGGGAGAAAGACATATGGATGTGGTAGTTTAAGGTTGCCTTTTTGCCATGGATAAGAATTTTTTTGCAAATATTTTTGCCATATACCTCTATTTCTAGTCCGTCTCTAGTTTTCCACTAGATCATCGGCAGATTTTCTATCTTCACTGAATTTATTTTCTAAGCGATTTGGCACATTTTACTAGATCTGTGCATTGTTTGTGATGGAGTTTCTCTTGAACCACAGATTTTGTTTCTTAATTAGATGCAAACATGCAGTTCTAAAAACTGAGAATTTTTGTATCAGCAATTAAGTGGATTCAAATTTGATTTTATTCATTTATATGTTATTTTATCATTGGGATTTAAATTATTACTTTTCTTATTATGACTGTACGGTTAGCTAATCCTGTCTGTGCTAACTGGAAACTATTCAGCACAGCAATTGTTTCTGTTAGTCACAGTGAAAAAAAATGTGGTTAGTTTCAATGTCATTCTTTTATCAGGATCCAATAGCTTTCAGATATTATATGAAATGTTTCAACATGCTGTAACCATAGAATCATGGAATCATAGAATGGTTTGAGTTGTAAGGATATTTAAGATCATCTACTTCCACCCCATCCCTTCCCCCCAAGCTATAGGTAGGGACACCTCCTTCTAGACCAGTTTGCTCAAGGTCTCTGGTCTTAAATGCCTCCAGGGAGGGGACATGCACAACTTCTCTGGGCAACCTGTTCCATTGTCTCACCACCATCACATTTTCCCTTGTCCTGCTGCTACATGCTCTTCTAAAAAGTCTTCCACATTTTCATAGTTTTGAATTTATTTAATCTCTGAAGCACACAGTACTTCTGACTGGCTTTGACATGATCTTGAGTAATCATTCTAAGATTTAGTTTCTTTCAGTTGTCTAGTTTATATAGCTTCTGTTTTTGAAAGACTCCAAGCTAGCTCCTTTTTACTTTTCCATCTGCAAGGAGAAGCTGATGTTCAGAGAGCTGCAATTCCTTTTACTCCCAGCTTCATCAGCTGTAAGGTAAGAATGATGATCGATCGATCTGTCTACTTCTGAGTTTTATCTTTAGCATTTAGCATTTCTTATTCAAGCCTGAACAGAAGGGTCTGTTTTACTACCTAGTAAGGTTCAAATCCTAAAGAAATGTCATTCAGTTAGTTTCACTCTGAAATACAATCCAGAAATTCATTTAGACTTCTGAGAGAAAACTTCAAAGAGCATGTTAGTATTAGATGCCTTTACGCTGTGAACTTAACTGGTAGGCAGCATTTAATTTTTAAATAATTTTACCAACCCAATTCTGCTTTTCATTCAGCAGTCAAAACCAAATCTGTGTTTTTGGTTTTATTTTAACCACACTGTAAATGGGATAGATTAAGTGCTGTATTCAAGGTCACCCAAGAAGCAGTAAAGACATTGGTTTTGTTTTTACTATTTCTATGACTGTCTAAAATTGCATTTCTTGCAATTAAATTTCAGTTTGGCTAATGTTACTCTCTTTTATGATATAAACTTCCTGTAAAAAGCTAATGTTCTGATTCATATTCAAGGAATAACAAAAAAATGTCGTTATATTGTACTGATTTTTCATACTCCCTTAGCAAAAATGTCAAGGATTTCTACTGCAGTTCCAGGCATTCTCAACACATAGCAGTGCAATGGATCTCATCGATGTAAATCACAGATATGTCAAAAACAGTCTGGAGATGCACAGGTTTTGAAAGCTACTCCACATACTTTATCCAAAAAGCAAGAGAAAGTTTCTGGCCTCCAACAGATAACCTGATCAGTTAATTATGCTAAAATTATGGATTGGTGTCCTGTGTCAGTATTAATTATTTAATGAAATCTGACAGTGCCAAGTTCATCAACAAAAATGAGAGTTTTACTGGTCATGAAGTGAGCTAGATTGACACTGGAAGAAACTGCATGCAACTAATTATTCACAGCACAGGTACAGCATGAATAGCAAAGGTGAGTTTCTCTATAGTGCCTAACAAGGTTTGTGATAATGCCCAAAGATTGACAGCCTCCAGAGAAATAGGGTGATTTTTTTACAGTTTTTATTCATCTCTTGATCACTTAAGTGACTAAAACACGTAATAATTATACATAACATTCTGTGAAGGAGACTGCTTACTACAGAAACAGACAACCAGTATGTAGAAACTTTCTAGGCAGCAGCACTGAGTTGTTCCAAATAATCTTTCCCACATAATGGTTAGAGTGCAATTTCAAAATTCTGTAGTACGTACTTTGCAAAACTGATTTAGAATAGTGAGAGCAGATTTATTCACAGTCTTTTCACTTTGAGTACTCCAGAGCACAAAGGATACACGCATAAGTCACGATACTACAGAAGAACCAGTACAGTACAGTGGATTGAGATCATCCATTCACTGTGAATAATAAGTGAAAATGTCTTAATAAAGTGGGAGAAAGATAAACACTGAATTTAGGAAGAGTTACTCAGGAGCAATAGAAAGAAAACTGTAGCAAGGAAGAAGGTTTGATAGACACTAATGTTTTTAAATGAGCAGCATCCTTTTATTCCTTCTATCAACAGCACAGCTCAGAAAATAATCTTTAACAAAAATTTTTTCTGTTACATGAACCATTGTTTTGGACACCATGAGAGAAGGAGAAGAACTAAGAGATGACCTGAGCTGAAAAACAGAAACCAAAATTGAAAAGTAGTAGCAATAATGTATGCAATATCAGTGAGTAATTTGAGGATTTAAGTGTTTTGAAATTGGAAAAAAAAAGTATTTTTTTTTAAGACAAAGGTGTGGTGGAGATATCTCTTTCAGCACAGATGAATAATGGTAAATCATTTAAAGTGGCATAAAATAAGTCTTTCTGTGGATGATTCAGAACAATATTTAAAAGCCATCAAAGGTATCTGTGTCCAGTTAATTACAAAGATAAGATGGGAGAAAATAGATCTATATATCTTATTAGAAGGGAGGAAATAGATCTATGTATTTTATTAGATGTGAGAAAATAGAAGTAATGGCAAAAGGAAACAGTCACAAACTAAGACATCTTACTAATGGGGAAAACAAGACAGCATAATTTATTGATGTATGAAAAACAGGGATTATGCTGATATTTAACCACTGAAGGCAAGCTTTATATACAGCAGGGGAAAAAAATAGGTGACAGAAGTGATATGATCTTACGTGGCAAAGAAATATTGAGAAGCTCATTTTTTTCCTGTCAGCAAGTAACTTCTGATTTGGATTTGTTGTTCCAAGAATACCTGAATATCGATACAAACACATTCCTGTTTTCGTGAGAGTCAAAATCTCCTCCTCTTGACACTATGCAACAGAGATTTTCAGCATTTCAGATTAGACAAAAGGGAACCATATTCAAGGTGTACACCAAAGAAGGGCATACTATTTTTGCGTTATTTTGCACACAGAATAATTTTGAGGAAAAGGTGCAAACTTAGTCTAAAATAAACACAAATCATTTGAAAATATGAAAGAAAGATTTTGCTTCTTTGATGTGGAAGGAAACTTTCAGGAATATGAGCTCCATATAGATTGAAGAAAAGAACATTTGTATGCTACAGTCTTTTCAGGGGGAAATATTTTTATAACTTTAATCTATAAGACTTTCTCTCAGACTCTTTATCAAAAATCTGTTTGTTCATAGCACTATGAAGCAAACAGAACAGAAGTTTGTGAAGAAAATGTATTTCATCAGTTTTATAGGGGAGATCCATCTCATGTCCTTTATGGGAAATTATTATCACATTCATTATTTCATTGCTTCACTAGTATTTGATAGAGACAAAGAAGAAGTTGTAAAAAAAACAAGTATGGAGAAATAAGCTTCTAATCCATCTCCAGAAGGCTTTACACAATCCCTGACAGGTATTTTTCTGTCCTGTAGATAACCATTAAAGTGCCTAGTTAGCTGCAATCTTTTTTTTTTTTTTTTTTTTT
>PPHD01028820.1:0-10783 GCA_002909625.1 Bambusicola thoracicus
CCCTTTTCCTTCATTCTTTTCTCTACCTGTTTCCCAGGAGGGCTGCTCAAGAGAAAAGATGACTGCCTATTTAGTAACATGTCGTAACTACCTTCTGCACTGTTTACAAAAAAACAAGCTGGCTACTATAAGCAAACTGAGCAAGCATAGCAGAAAGCCTTCTCAAAACACTTAACTGCAGCATTTAGCTCGATAATTGTTCAGGCCTTGAGGGAAGACAGAACACAAGGGTCAAACTTTAAAACAACGTTAGTCAGAAAGCATGTGTGTTAGGGTCATGTCTGGAAGACATTACATTTTTTCATACATCTCAGTGAAGTATAGAAACACAATATGCCCTGTGTTGAGCTCTCACTTTTTAGATGCAAAGTAGGCTGTGAACATGAGTAGTTATGAATTATACTTGGTTAATGCTGATGCTATGGTCTCCAAAGTTTTTTCTTTCCCTGTTATGCAGGGATGCCCTAGAAATTCAACCAAAGAAAAGATGTGGGCTGGAACAAAAGAGCACAGCCTGCTGCCAGATTCATTCATAACAGTACAACGAGTGTGGTCCTAGAAAGAAGGAAATTGCCACTGCACAATCAGAGTCAGTTCTTTCATTCAGTGTCAGAACAAGGCTTCCTAGCAGGGCTCCTACATGTGGGGCAACTTGACAAACTTAAGAATGGCTGTATTCAGCCAGACCATCATCCATCCAGCCGAGTACCCTGTCAATAGTGAATGCTTTGGAAAGATTGGAGGAATGGAACCAGAAGAGACTGACGCTTCCCAAGATTAGTCTCTCAAAAGGAAATCCTTTACAGTGCTAGGAGAGCCATTTTGAGCTGGGCTGAGGAGAGAGTTTGAGTACTGGACTCTTACATGTCCATGAAGCTTCTTAACTGCGTGCATGCCCTGAGGTACAGGCTGTAAATTTATGCACGTTTTTCAATTTCAGCTACCTCTACTCCAACACAAATTGTGTCACAATGTTTGGAGACCACAGAAAACTTTAAATAAAAATAAAAGTGGACCTCTGAGGGAGGGATGAATTACTGTCATATAGGGTAGACAAAGCTGACTGACTGGTGTCAGTACTCTGGCTTTGTTTTGTTTAGCACTACAGGAATAACTTTCCATTTAAAACTTCTCAGTATATTATTTTCAGTGAACTTGTCCATTCACTTTTAGGATTCATGCAGGATTTTAGTTCCTATGGCAATGCAAGAACAAGGTGTTACAGCTTCTTTCTGGGAAGAAACACCTCTCCTCCTTTTGCTTAATACATTTGCTTTGGTGCTATGTGTATGATGAATGAGCTGCATAGCTCTCTGGGCTCTGATTGATTAATGTTTCACGAGTATTACCACACTCATACTATTGGGGGCACAGCCTATCAAGACACTGTAGATGCTGTGTGACTAGTCAGCTCTGTCATGATTCTGACACAATTAAGAAATCCTTCTGCAAACCAGTTACAGAGACTTTGCAAATTGTGTTTAAGGAGTTGTGGAGTTTCCTTGGAGAGCACAAAAAGCTACAACTGGTCCAGGGCACCCTGCTCAGGGTGTTTCTACTTGACCAAGAGTGGTTAGGCCAGATCATCTCCATGCAGCCCCAAACATTCTGTGATTCTGTTAAAATGCTTAAGATTACTACATGAAGTTAAACACTGAACAGTAGTATTATTGTAAATCTGAATGAATCCTTCAGAACTGGGAGACAGTATCTACCAATTTTGGTGAACAAAGAGCACCTGTGTTGCTCTCAGTGGTCTAGGAGAATCTCATTGAATGGAAACTGGTTGAGTTTTGCAGCAGTGGTTTAGGTTGTGAAGTAATCTGCCAATTCAAAATTGGAACCTCAACCTACCTCCATCAGCTGAAGAGAACAGAGCACAAAGCATGAGTCCTATTTCACAAGTGAGACTTGAAGGGATTACTATAGTTTTGACATTGCTATGAAAGAGTCTTCTTTATACAAGAGTGTTGTTAACAGGAAAGAGTATAAGTGCCAGAGGAAAAAAAATGCTAAGTAAAATTAGTTGATCCTTCAGACTCCTCTCTTCCAGAAAACCAAATTAAGATACTTGTTTTCACTCAGATACATGCTGTATGACAAGTCTTTGTTCATGTGACAGAGGTCTCATTTACACTGTTGTTACTTCAGATCACTGTACTTCCTAAATATGTACGTTCTGAGATAAAATTGAAACAGAGCATAGGATCCTCCAGGATCCCTGTATATTATAAGCTATTTATACACAGTTGTGTAAATTCACTGAGATGTACAACACCATTTCTTCCAGTTGACAGTGTTCCCGAGGGAACACTAGAGACCGTGATCACCTCAGCAGCAACACCCGTATCATTCCAGAGCATACCTCTTGTAGGCTGAAGTGGTGCTCTGGACTTATGCCCCTGATACTGGGATAAGTATCTTATGCACAAATTTGCCTTCTCAACCCTTACAACAAGGTCTTAATGAGCAAATGCATGAGAATATAAGGACATTAATGGGATCACAAGAACTACAACTCCTTTGACACCATTTGTAATTAATTTCAATAACTCGATACACTTGTACAAAAATGGTTGCTATAGCAACCTGAAGTCATGTCAAGGAGTTGGATGTGTTAATTGGCATTCTGTATGAGTAGCTCATTCACTGGTTTCTATTGCTATGGAAACATAACTGTCATTCTATGATGATGACAAAGGGATGAGTTATACCTTTAATTTTTATTCTTCCCTGCAGCAACTTTGGTTTATATAATTTCATTTAACAAATGAATGCAAGACCTAGTCTCATGCAGATGAGGATTTCTAACCTGAATTCAGGATTTGGAATCCAGCAGAGGTGGAAACGCCATGCAGTGTTTCTGTCCATGTTCTCTCTACTTTTAAATTTTAACAGAGATTCAAACTCTGTAGGATGATGTACTGGTTATGACATTCCCTTAATAAATGCAGAGAGCTACATTAAAGCATGTATGCTCTGCACTCCAATCTTCATGCCACTTTTCTCCATGACATTTTTCACAACCAATCTGCCCCAGACTCCTCTTCAGCATTCTGTAGTAAGTCTGTATCACTTGGTTTGGCAGTCTCAGTTTTGCTTGACTTGTGTCTCCCTTGTAAGATTTTCATTTAATTGGTTTATTATACCCATGCTTCACACACGTTTCACATCCAAACACACTCTCCTCTGTGCTTCATTTTTAATCTCAGTCTCTTCCTAGCTCCTCTGTGGACCCCTGTTACAGCCACATCATATCAGGTAACTAAACACTGCCGAAACACCAGCTACAGGACATGCCTACAAAAATGAAGTCTAACTTGGAAGATATTAGACCTGTAGTGTTTTTGCTGCTGTAGAAATCTGTTATTAAGGTTTAGCCTCTGACATTGGCCGTAGTACATATCACCTGTACTAAAGACATGAGTTGCAACAGCACCCCAGCACTGCCCCTATGTCATGTAACAGGGGCTAGGATAAAGCAGACTGATATACTGAGGATCAGTGACTGGCTAAAGACTTTTGGTGAGACCTGTCTGTGTCTTTACATTGTTTACATAAATGACTGCCTGCTTGCCTGAATTCTTACTGGTTTATTTAAAAACAGTTGGGATTAAGCTGTGTTGTTAGTAATGGTGCCAGTGTCTTTTGAGCATTTATTTTTTACTTTAAACATAATATACATATATAAACAAACAAACTAACTAAAATTTCTATTTGGTTTCAGTGGAAATACAGAGTAAAACTTCTCTTTTCATTGGCTATTGCTTTTCTCCATTGTCAAAAATTATGGCATGTGAACCATCAGAGCAGACAGAGGAAGAGAGGAACAGAAAGTGATTGGTACTTGGCCCAGCAACACAAAATTCTGTCCAGTCTGTTCAAAGCACAAGTGAGCTCTGTAAATACAACCAATGTCTTGTTATATCTGTGAGAGAAGTGGACTTCCCTTTAGGATCTATTTTCTTTTTGAGGATTTTAAATAGTGCAGAAAGACTGCATCTGACTGCTTGTTATTTCAGGCCAGAGAGCCTTAGATCTGTGCCTGGGATCATCATGGAGCGGATCCCCCTGGAAGAGATGCTAAGGCACATACAGAATGAAGATGTGATCCAAGACAGCCAACACAGTTTCACCGAGGGCAAATCATGCCTGACAAGTCTGCTGGCCTTCTATGATGGGGTGACAGCATCAGTACACAAAGAAAGGGTAATTGGTGTTTTCTACCAGGGCTTCTCTAAGGTCTTTGACATGGTTCTACACCATATTCTAACCTCTTGATTGGAGAGATACAGTTTGAGAGGGTGAATGAGGAATTCATTGAAAGGTCATAGCCAGAGAGTTGTGGTCAATATCTCTATGTCTATATGGAGGCCAGCCATGAGTGTGTGCCATCCTGGGACCAACACTCTATGACATTTTTATCAATGACATAGATGATGTGATTTAATAAACCCTCAGCAAGGTTGTTGATGACAGTAAGCTGAGTGGTACAATTTACACAATAGAAGGAAGGGACACAATCCAGCAAGACCTGGATGAATTTGAAAAGTGAGACCACAGGATTCTAATCAGGTTCAACAAGGTCACATGCAAGATGTTTCATTTGGGTCAGGGAAATCCCAGATATGTGAACAGAGCAAGAGAACAACACAATAAGAGCTGCCCTGCCATGAAGGACTTGTGGGTCCCGGTGGAAAAACAGTTAGATGTGAGCCAGCAGTGTGCGCTTGCAGCCTGGAAGGCCATCTGCATCCTGGGTTACATCAACTGAGGGGTGGCAGCAGGAAGAGGGAGGAGAATTCTCTTCTACTCTGCTTTCATGAGGCCCAATCTGGAGTACTGTGTCTAAGCCTGAGGCTTCCTGTATGGGAGGGATGTGGAGCTTTTGGAGCAGGTCCACAGGAGGCCATGAAGATGATCAAAGGCTGAAGCACCTCTCCTATGAAGATAGGATAAGGGAGTTTGGTTTGTTTAGCTTGGAGAAGAGAAGGCTACAAGGAGACCCTATCGTGGCCTTCCAGTAGCTGAAGGGAGCTTACAAGCAGAAGGGGGATCAACTTTTTACCTGGTCTGATAGTGAAAGGACAATAGGTAGTGGCTAGTTCCAACTTCCCTGCTATAGGCAGGAACATGTCCCACTAGACCAGGTTGCTCAAAGCCCCATTCAGCCTGGCCTTAAATGCTTCCAGGGAGTGTGCATCACAGCCTCTCTGGACAACCTGTTCTAGGGTCTCACCACCCTTACAGTGAAGAATTTCTTCTTGATATCTAGTCTAAATCTTCCAATTTAAAACCTTCTCCCCTCATTCTGTTGCTACATAGCCTTATGAAAAGTTCCCTGCCAGCATTACTAAACTTTTCCTCAATTATACAGTCAAATTATTGATGTACAATTGTGAAGTTATTAAAAGAAATACCTCCTAACTGAAGAGCCTTTAAAAAATGTTTTAACATCTGTCAGTTCTTACTCTCCTTGTAAACAGTCCCCCTTCTTATACTATCTGCAAATGGTCTTACTTCAACACTTACTCATATTTCCCTAATGTGACAATGGGTGATGAAGGAGCTATTTAAAATGTAGTTCAATCATACCATTTCCAAAAGCAAATAGCTCACTTTAAAACAAGATCAAAAAACACATTTTCAGCAGGAGGAAGAAATTTTTCTAATTCTGCACTGAGACATTCACAGGCACAGCCATAGGCTGCATTAATGATCCCTGCTCTTCAAGCTGTTGTGCACAAACAATGCATGCATCTGAGAGATTGCTCTATGGACATTTCCTCCAGGCACATAGCTTGGTTAAGGTTTTCTCATTCCTCCTGAATTCTCCTTTCCTGAATTACTTGTTCCCACTACTGTGCTGCTATTGACTTCATTCATTGGAATGACAAGAATAATCATAGAGACAATCATTGAAGTTCTAAAATAAATAAATAAATACTTTTTGAAGGACTTAGTTTAGTCCATATCCCTTCTAAGAGGAAGCTGGATGAAGGACAAAGTGGGAAGACAGTAACCTCTTAAAATAGCTTTTCCAAGGGGGAAAATGTAAGGCTGAATCACAGCCGCAGCAAGACTCCTCCAGCACCCAGGAGATTCTCCTTTCCCACGCCCACCATGCACATGGCAGTGACATGGAGACATGCCCAACCTAGCTCCACATAATTTTCTCAGAAGGATAAATTGGTTTCAAACTGTTGTGGTTATGCATCTTTCACTATCCCACTCAGCTCAATTAGAGTCTTCTGGTGTAAGTGTAAACCGTGCAATGATGTACTTACTATGCAGCATCCCATGGTTCAGTTAAAGAACAGCTGGGCTTGTTAAGATAAGACCTTCATGACTGAGAATAATGCTAGCAGTTGATCTAGCTTGCAGAAAACTCTCCTAGTTAAATTCTGATCTCAGTGGTTTCATTCCTCATCTTTACTGTAGCCAATATTTGATTATTAGCAGCTACTAAGAGCTGTAAAGCATGCTTTGCTGCAATTATCATGTCATATTTTTAAATGTAGTTAAGTAACTAAGGAAAATTACCTATTAGCCCTACACAAACAAATAATCCTATTACAATACAAACACTTTCCATATAAATACCGCACCTTTCATAAACGCTCCTTACCTGGATAGTGGTGTTGAAAGTAATATAAATCAGCCTAAGAATACCTCAGCTCCTTCTCTGTGTCAAATTCACACCTAAAAATCCTAGCATTAGAAAAAGTAACTGCTGTTTTCACTAAGCTGAACACAAATGCTGTTGAAATGTGCATCTTTGATCAGTCAGAATTTCACTTTACTAAAGGCAGTTCAGTCACTGTATGTTCATATCTGATTCAATGGAAAAGGTCCCTAATGACCATTTAAAAATCTTTGGATTCACATCAGCTTTTGAATGCTCAAGCAAAATATGAGAGCTGCTCCAAAATAGAATCATAATATTCCTCAGGTTGGAAAAGAACTTAGAGGTCATCGAGTCCAACTTTTAAACACATGCAGGGATGGTGACTCAACCACCTCCCTGGGGAACCCATTCCAGTGCTTAATCACCCTTTCTGTAAAGAAGTGTTTCCTGATATCCAACCTAAACTTACCCTGGCACAACTTGAGGCCATTTCCCCTTGTCCTGTCATCTGTCAGCAGTGAGAAGAGACCAGCTCTGCTCTTGGGGTTGTCTCCCAGGAATGAATGACTCCTATTTTATTCTGTTGGCTCACAATGTAAGAGGTGGATACTGGTGGTATGGCAGTAGAGGCTGAAGCTTCCCACCAATATTCCATTCCATTTTACTGCTGTGAGAGAGATGACAGCAGAAGGGCAGTCTGACAAGCAGCATCTGACATGGAAGTGCTTATGAAGCAAAAGTGTGTCAGTGAATTCATAGTATCAGAATCATAGAATGGCCTAGGTAGAAAAGGACTTCTAAGATTATCTAGTTTCAACCTCCCTGCTATGTGCGGCATAGCCATTCACTAGACCAGGTTGCTCAGAGCCACATCCAGCCTGGCCTTGTGTCCCTCCAGGAGTGGAGCATCCACAACCTCCCTGGGCAACCTGGGTGCGTCACCACCCTCTGTGAAAATTCCTGCATGAGGGAAAAAAATGGCACCCATGGACTTTCACTGACACCTGCTGAATGTTTATGGAGCCCAAAGAATGGATGTGAACACAATGAGGCAGTGAGTGGTGCATTTCAGTAGTAGTGACACAAAAATCAAGCCACATTCCAAATGGCCATGCACTGCTGTCATACCACAGAATGAGCATCTCTACCAGCTCATCCATGCAAATTGTTGGATTCTGATCAGGGAATTGCACCTTTCTTTTTCCTTTCTACATCTTTTAAAAGCACTCCCAGCCCCTATAGAGATGTCAACTCTGTAAGATGTGAGAGATTTAGTATAATACTTTGTGAGAAAGGTACAGCCATTTGCCACAGGAAAGACAACACAAAGTATTGAGTCACAACTTAATAAAGAACAATTAATATGAAAGCACATACACTGATTTTCCAATGACAGAGAATCAGATAGGTTAACATATTCATTAAGATACACAGCCAAGAAAAAGAATGATGTGGATGAACACCTGTCATTTTTGAGTTTCACTGACAAGAGCCAGAGTATTCACACACCTTTCTCAACTGTCTTGCAGGGTGTATCCAAATCTTCTCCAGGACATTTGCACATACTTTTTCTCCAACTTCAGATAAAAGATTTTCTTTGTCTTGTCTCATTTATGCTCTGCTGTTTCCTCATTCCTATGTTCTCTAGTGTCCTCATTCATCCTCAACTTATTTGAAATGTATCTGTCACGCTCCCATGGGTATGTCCTCGTGTTCTCATTGGTCTATCTTCAAATCCAATTTTCTGCTCTCATTTTTCCTTTACAAGATTCACATATCTTATTTGACTTTCCAAGTTCATCCCAATGGTCTTTTTGGCTCCTTATAGCAAAGCTAGTGTCTTCTGGCTACTTTAAAAATGTCAACCTCGATCACCACTTTCTGAGCTTGACAGAGTGCTCTCAACCCACATCTCTAGGAACAATATGTACCCACCTTTGTTCATTTTACCACTCAGTTGAACGACAAGGAGGGAACGCTAGCTGTGTGGATATGGATGTCAATATGTTCCTGTGAATAAATGCTAATTGAAACAACCTATTCATTAATTTCAGATATGCCCAAAGATAGCATTTCATCTATCAAAAATTTAGTATTTTAATAGTTCACCATTAAAATCTAAGAAAGTGACAGTAGTCTTCAGATATTTCTCCTGTACTTTGGGAACAACATGTCTGAGTTTCTAACCAAGAAATGGTTAGAGCCTGAGTCTCTAATGCCTAAAACCATCTTTCTGTAAGAAGAGATATTTTGTTAGCAACCAAAATTCATGGAACAAACAATAATAATATTCAACTCTCCAGAAAAGGATTTCATATGCTGTTTCCTATTGAATTCAAGCAGTTTTACATCTTGTAAATGAAATGGCAACAGGGCATCAACAGCTTATGGTATTATCAAGCACTGCCAGAGAAATATCTTGTTCCTTTTATTCCACGTGTGAGGGTCATGGGAAAAGGAGGTTGTGAGGAGGTAAGGCCATCCATGATGTTTTCTTGATTAGCCAATATTCAGTGCTGTCAGAGTACTCCTCAGATGGAGAAATTGAGCTCAGGGTCATCTTAAAGACATCCATAAAACATTTTTACCCATATTCACTTTTGCACAACATCGAGAACAGAAGCTGTGATGAATCCCTAAAAGTATGCATTTACTGAGGCCATGTGGTGGCAGATAATTAGTCCTCCAGTCACCTGTCTGGCAAACAAGGTGAGAGTTTTGGCAGCAAAGCAGAAAACACTCTTGTCACAGGAACACAAACCTTCCTTTGATTTCAAAACAGTTCTTCATATTCATCAGGAATGCAACAGTGAGTAATGGCTCCTGTAAATCGTCCTTGATGTCAGATCAAGCTGCTATGCATGTACTATTCCAGGGAAGTGCAGAAAAGAAGGTGCAACACTGCTTTGTTTTCTTTCAGTCATCAGATGTATTTTCCCTTAAGGGAATCTTAAAACAGGAAATGAAGGAAACCTTTCATCCTTGTGACTGTATATCATCCCAAAAGCCTGTGCTTGGTGCTGCTCAGTAGCTATTAGAAAAGCCAAAGCATTCCAGTTTGCAGTACAACCAGAAAAAAAAAGTGCATCCTTTTGAAGGTTTTGTTTCTGAAGTGCAATCAACTTTCTGGTTTTGAGATAAAAAGGGTTTAGAGGATTAAGTCTCTACAAAATCCCCCTGACTGAAGACCTTCCAAAGTGATTACATGCATGCAATTACAGGCTTAGTGTTTACAGAGTAAGGGAGGGTCCCTCCAGCACCCTAAATTAGATATTATACCTGTATATGGTTACAAACACTTATCCGAACACTTCCCAAATCCCAGGCTCCTACTGCTAAAATGACCTAGGTTCAATGATTGTGGTGCTGTGCTTTTCTGGAGATCACAGAAGTCATATTTGAATTCCAAATTGGCTAAGCATGATCTATGCCACTTCTCAGCTTGGTACTCAGCTATTTTTGTAATAGAAGCAAAGCTTTGATTCTTCCTCAATAAATGTTGCACCACTGCAAATTAATTAATTAACTGATTGATTAAAAAGTTGTGCTTGTAGTACATTGAGACAAAAGTAGTAGTGAATGATTGTGGATGTAGTGAATGAAATATTCAAGTACACCTCTATAAGGCTGAAATAGCACATTAGGATTACAATGGGAAATTAACAATGTTGGACACTGCCTAAATATTTCAAGAATTTAACCAACCAATAATTTTCAAAAACATTCTTTGGCTTGAATGTCCTTAGACAGCTGTTCTTGATTACCATGTCACCTGAGAGGTGCCAAATCATTTTTTTTTAACTCTCTGTCAAGTACGTGTTTAGGATGTCAGTTTTAAACAACAAAAAAATATCTCATAGACGCAGTTTAGACAAACCCTATGAATTGAAGGTAGTTAAATCACTAGTGCAAACTTTTCATTTATCTGATCTAATATCAAGGTTATTTTGGAATTTACCAAACTTTCTGATTAATTATTTTTAAAAAAGTCCTGTGGCATGGCTTCAGTGAAATACCTTCTTCCACTATGACCTCTTCCTCTATTTTGTGCCTGAGAAATATACCAGATCTTTTCAGATTCATCTCTTTATCTCTGCCTCACATTCATTGTCCTGAAGAATATAGACAGATTAGATTATAGATCCTTCCTTCCTT
>PPHD01028821.1:0-10783 GCA_002909625.1 Bambusicola thoracicus
GAATTCACTTTCCCAATGCTATGTTACTGACTTCTTTCTTCCATGGTCTGTCTCTCCCATTTGATGCTTCTTTTGGTTAAGATCCCTGACCAATCCTTGGGGTTTCCAGGCTCACCTTGCTAAAAACTATTTATATCCCAAAAGTAAGGCACTCCATCTCCTTTAGCTTACCATTAGCAACACATTCAGTTCAGGATTGGATTCATTAATGGGATTCCTATAGTGGCAGATTATGTAGCAGTCTGCCATCAATCATGTGAAGAAGCACAGGGTCATTTGTCTAACACTTTAGAAACAGAGGTCCACAGCCTTTCTCTGTATGCATGTAATTACATTCTGTGCATCATATCGTTACATTGGAAAAGAAGACTGGAAGAGAAATTCTAAATGTAGGAAGCAATTCCTTAGAGAATAAACTGAAAGGGCTAGTTTGGAAAGCAAACACTAGTCTAGACTGAAGTTACTGGTGATGTTTTTCAACAATAAGTGTTAGAATCAATAGTTAATATTACCCTGTAGCATTTCATAAAACCAAGGGCTGTACAAGTGAAATTTCTTAATGATATAAAATTGGGAGCCAGTAACACATAGAAGTATCACTGTGGGCAAAATAAGTGGCCAGCAAAAATTAAACAATAAGTCATTGTACTCAGTGTGAGTTTACAGTATTAAAAACTCATAGTAAATGTGTTTCCTTCAAACCAAGGCAAAATTTATTACATGATCTGTAGGCTGATTTTGAGTTTCCATGTGAAATTCTAGGAAGAACACCAACGTGATTCTGAAATGTATCCAAAGGACATATCTATTATGAGATTTCACTTGGGATATCTAAGCTAGAATCTTTTCAGGTTTGCTTGAAACGAAGCCTGATGACTATTGGAGATGTACAGCAGAATAGAATTTATGGGAATGTTGAGAATGTGTCTAACAAGATAGTTGAATGACTAGCAGTAAGTCTGTTGTCCATCAAATGAAGGAATACACAAACATATAATCAAGACACGTGTAGTATTATATAATGTGACCATACAAACAGGAATATGTCCAAACATAGCCATTAAAGATATAGAGAGCGTGCACCAAACAGATGGTGTTGATAATGTTTTTAGCTTAGCATATGGATAACATTAACTGCTAAGAATGAATGGTAGACACATGGTAGAAAGGAGTAAATAATAGATTATTTGATGTTTTAAAAAAATTTCCAGGAGGACTTTGATTGTGTGTGTCAGTTCTGTCACTTGTAGGTTTTTCCCTTGCCTCAGCCAGTATTCCCATCTTAGTGCATTCCAGCACTTTTTTGCTTACAATTCTAATTTAGACATTCTAAATCAGATAGTTAAATATGGTGCTTTTCAAACATTCATTCTCACTAGTCATCTCACCCATGTCACATGTTCAATATCTTTGAAAGTATATGCCTTTTTTTTTCCCTGCCATGTTATTACTATGCTGAACTGTCTTGGCCATGGAGTAGCTGCTTTTCTTCTACTATGAAGGAAAAAATCCAGGAAAAGAAACCTCAAAAAACTTAACTTTACCTGCAAGTTTTATACTTTCTAACTTGGTTAACTTCTATTTTTAGCTGCCTGTACATCATTTACTTAATATTTTTATAAGAAGATGTGCCAAATGCCTCTGATTCCTGATCCCTGAGTTTTTCAATCTGAGTTGTTCAACTTATTTTTTCTTAATCTTTCATTTTTCCAAAATTAGAACCTTTCATTTCCTTAACTTGTCACCTAGAAAATTAAATGGAATTAACTGATAATCTCAGTGCAGGGGCATTTTTTGTTTTGTTTTGTTTTGTTTTCTTTTTAAATAAATTCCTCCCCCCTCACTGAAACCAAAGCTAAGGTAGTCACTGCAGAATGAAAAGAGCAGATGAAGACATTCAATGCTTCAGCTGGGAAGCCTGGTTTCTAGTATTATCTTAGTATTTCCTCTTCACTCAATACTGAAGTAAGCCGTGCTTCCACCATATACTTCACAGTAACAACACAGTTAAGGCAATATGGCTCTAAAAGATGTGTCCTATTTCAAATGTGACTTTGGGAACTTCTTGTATGTTTCACAGTATCCCAGAAGGCCATGCATCTCAAAAAGCTACTCTTGTTTTAAATATATCACTTTTATATTTCTTTCCCATTTGCCACATCAATTCTGTTAATGTTTCCTGAACATGTCCAAGTGGAAACTGCTATTGTTGCTTGATTCTTCTCTCCCTGTTCTGTCGTGTTTTAAATGAGATATGATTCTATGCCCCATACAGGCACTGATTGCTCTTCCAGTTTGCTGTCTTTGCCTCTGCATTCAAACGTCCACAAGCAACTTGCTCTTTGAATTAAGTACATCCTCTGAGTCAACTCTCTAACTACTCTCCTCATCTATACAGATAACTTGATCTTTCTGTTCTTCAGCATTCATGGTTTATCATTTACTCAGATTTCCTCTCCTTGTGTTTCAAAATCAGGTACAAAGATTACACAGATTTCCTCCAGCCTTAAGCTTCTACTTGACAAACCTCTTTTGTAAAGGTTTCAGTAGTTTGTAGACTGGATTCTGTATCTGTGACCCAAAAGGATTTTTGATGATTTTACAATAGCAGTAGAAAAAGAGATGTCCAAGCGGGGCTTGGATAAGCTTAGGAGCCAAAGTTAAGCTGTAAAGTTTCCACCATCAGAGAGAAAAAAAAAAAAAAAAGAAAAAAAAGAAAAAAATAGAATGTACCATGCCTTGCATATGTGTAATTCCCTGCTTTCTGAACCTTGGTAAAACCTCATCGTATGAAATGAGAGCACATAAGAGCTGTTGGGGCTCAGTTTTTATTGGACTATTTCTAAGTTATTATAGATAAAGTATCCTATTCCTGTTTCTCATGACACTCAACATTGTAATCTTAGAAAATGAATAGGAATGGTCACTACAGCATATTGGTATAAACAGAAAAAATATAGTTTGACTTGAAATTTTCTCCAGGACGCTAAACCAATACATAAATTCAGTATATTTTTCTGGTCACATTCTGCCTTATGATATGCATGCACAACCTCCGCTGATTTCAGAGTTTTTTGTTATCATAAAGACAACATTTTTTTCCCATTTAGAAACTCCTTACGTAAGTGCCTGTAGATAAAATTAGGATGTGTGTCAGTTTGTGTTACTTTTAATTCTCAGCTAAGCAAAGAGTATATTGCTTATTTCAGAAATACCTTTATACACAAGATGGATTTTGAGAGGCCAGCTGCAGGCAGCAAACCAGCTTTTAGGCCTGTAAGTCCTTCAAAAGGAGATTTTGTGATAATTCATGCACCCAAAACTTTCAAGGTTTTGTATTCTGTCTGTATCAATGCACCCAAGGAAGTGTATTCTCTCTGTAACCCTCTTGGCTCAGGTTACTTCCCAGCACACTGTAAGCATCGCCTTTGTAACCCAGTGGTATTCCCTTCACTGAGTGTGGAGGAGGATCAGCAAAAAACAGGTGTGTGATAATTTCAGAAGGAGGTCGCCAGTATCCTAGCAAAGAGCAAATTCTAGCCAGCTAGTTGCTATTTGGATAATAAATAATCTTCTGTACTAAATGTAAAACACAAAGGGAATGCTAGAAAAAGGCATCCTCTTCCTTTTTATTCTTTTTTTCAATTTGAGTGTTTAAGATTCCCACAAAATAATTTTTACAACTTGTCTCTGCTTCCCATTGCCCTGTAGGCAATGTTCTTGCAGGCTTGACTGAGCATGCCCAACACAGCTATGAAATGCTAAAAGAAACAAACTTTTTGGGTGACTTACTTGTATATAAAATGAAACACGTGTTATTGGGGGTTCAGAATCACTGTTTAGATTCAACATGCAGAACTGCATATATTGCATCCCCTTGCACAAGCTGAGCCACGCTTGTGAATATTTCAGTGGTATTTATACAATTAACAAAAATCAGCCTGGTCTCTAAGGCAACTGTATACTACGAAAACACAGAATTAGCTGCTGTTTAGCTGTGCATTGGATACTGCTATGATTTTGAAATAACAGCCTAATGGCAACTGGAAAAGAACTAGAATATTTTTTCCTGACTCAGCTCTCTGTAGCAGATTGCTCAATACTATTGACTAGCAGAAATGCAAAATTTAAATGCTTTTAGCATCCATGTCATAGTGACAAAAAAATGCCACTGTTAATTCTAGGAACACAGAGGAGAAAAAAGTAGATTTCAGAGAGATCAGACAATGTATTTTATGGTTTTAAAGAAAAGACAGGAAGGCTTCATTTCAGTGAAATTAGGAACCATTCTGAGTTCTTAAATTAAAAAAAAGAAACACAATACCCTGTGTTTGATATGTTATCCTAAGTATAAATGCCCATTACCCATTTTCCCTTTTGCTGAAAGTCCCATGAAACCAAAGAACTTAACCACAAAGTCCCATTTGCACATAACCTATGAAACATGAACATAGGAAGAAGCTGACGTTCAGCTCTTCAGAGGAAATCTTACACATCTTGATAGTTAAGCTCTCTTCCTAACTTCAGTAATTTGAATGATTTTTTTCTTATTAGACTGTTGGGGATGCACATAACGCGTGCAGATTTGTTTACTGAGAAAAATGGGCTGAAGAGCTGCCCACATTTTCGCTGCTGTTTCACCTTGTAATCCACTTTTACAGGAACACTTACAGACCATAGAGCTAAAGGATGTAACTTCTTCCTGGATCACAGTTGCTACAGCCAGCTTTTTTCTGCCTCTTGGTATTTAAACAAAGTTTATACGTTAGCTGGAACTTGGGGTCAATGAGTTGTGTCAACGGGAACCTCAGACTTTGGCTTTTTGGTAGTGTAGAAGTGCAATGTATGTCAATACAGACCAAAGTGCATTATTGCAGTGAATGTCAAAGATTTCAGTGTTCTCCAGCTAAAAAAAAAATCCCTAACCACTTTTATTTTCT
Source organism: Bambusicola thoracicus (assembly GCA_002909625.1). NCBI lineage: Eukaryota > Metazoa > Chordata > Aves > Galliformes > Phasianidae > Bambusicola > Bambusicola thoracicus. Next base: position 4,941 of record PPHD01028821.1, read on the forward strand.
TGCAGAGGTTGATGAAGAGTGGCAAGGACTTGATGAAAATGTTGCCCATGTCCCCTTCATTGCAGAGCGCTACTCTGAGGCTGAAATGATTAAAAGGTCACGGTCATTTTATGAACTTCTCAATAAGAGGCGCTCTGTCAGGTTTCTCAGTGATGAGCCAGTCCCCAGGGAGGTTATTGATAATGTCATCAGAACAGCAGGTAGGTACTGCATTGTTCAAAGTCTGAAATAACCAACCTTCAGCACGACTGTTCCGCTGCATAAAAGTGATATGAAAAAGCCAAGGGAATTGGCACTTGGATTATGGTCTTCCTAAACCCATCTGAAGCCATAATGAGTAAGCACTCATTGATTGCTTGGAAATTAATCAGCTTCAGTGACTGTATGTCAGGGACTTGTTTGGAGCACTTCTTTTATAGTTTTAATGCACCTAAAAGGGAAAGAAAAAAAATCAAGTGTGAAAAAAATATTTCATTTTTAAGTTTTAAAGGTATTTTTTAATAAAACTTAAATACTTTTCAGTGAAATACCTTACAGATAGGAATACTGACATGTCTTCTCTCAAAAACATGAAACCATGCGTACGTCATGTGCTTTCAAATTTCATTCCTCATGATATTCATCACGTATATTTTTTGGTTGTTGTTTTTCCCCAAATAAATTTATGAGCTTGACTCGGATGTGGGAAACATTTCAGATAACGTAAATGGTTAAGATTTATTTTTGGAAAAAAAGTTTCTGATTAAGAACAAAAACAAACCTTTTCCAGTCTTTCCAGTATCAGTGCCAGGGTCCTGCTGCATGACTGGGATGCATGCAGAGGACCTTGATCATGGTTTGGCTGAGGATCAGATATGAATTCTCATTTTTTTGAGAACTTGTGTTTCGAATCATCACTGTAATGTCCTCTTCTAATCTCATCTCTGCTTTAGTAACACTGACTTCAGCCAGTAATGTGTCTGACACTCGTTATTCATCTTAATTCTGTGAACTTGCCATTGTTACTATAGAACAATATTCATAAGCTACCTTAGAGGAAAGTTCAATAGACTTTAATAGGATTATTAATAAGGAGATTTTTAGCATTTGAGGTGCATTGTTTTCTCTTTAAAACTGTAATCAGCTTTGTTACTGCACTGTAACGAGACTCCATCTTCCTCTAATTAGCTGGGAGTCATTAGAACACTGAACATGTTTTAGCAAATGCAGCAAAGTGAACAAGCCTGGAGTACAGATGAAGTACTTTGTAACCCTGAAAGCTTTGGGCTGTACAGAGGAAAAGAAAACAATGCAAAACATAAATGTCATCAGTTCTTATCCAAACCCGAGGGAGAGATGAAGTTCTTGATACAAACACATTTTAATATAAAAGATAAATAGTTCAAGCTGCTTATTCAGTGTTTCTCAAGCTGAATTCAGTGCTCACGTGAGCAAATGTAGCACGCATCCAAGAATTTCAAATATTTTTTAAGTGTTTACGTGGAGCTAGAGAGATCTGAACAGTGTTCTTTACCCTATTTCTCTGTGAGCTTGCACAGATGACTATATCCTTCAGCTTCTGGCTTTCATCTGTTAGGCATTTAAAATATTCTCCAGTAGTATCAATGTGTAATGATCAGGGCTCAATGAGCAAGTGGAGATTGAATACGTGCACACCTACATAGACCAGCTGTCTTTGGGACAACAAATGCAAACCTGTATGCTATATGGCAGATGTCTGCATTGTGCAGTTCCTCATATTTGTCAGCCAGTGACAGATTCCTGCGGGTGGTTAGACTTCTTTCTTTGAAAGCCATTAGCTTTGCCCTTCAGTTAAAACCATTTCTGAGTTTGCTGCATATTCAGATGATGTGCTGCTTTGGGCATAATAATTTGCATTAACAGTACTGCACGCATATATTGCATCACAATATTGCCTTATCGTAAAGAACCACAAATGAATTTTTACAAATCCTTGACTTTTCCTAACTGTTTAATGGCGATTTGAAAGGACTAACCTCAGTCACTGGATGGAATTTTACACTTACAGATGCAGAGGTTGTCTTCTAGAACTTACCTCCATCCTTTTCTCCCAGTTCATCAGCTTTCTTTCCCATTGCTCTGATGGTCAGCTGAAAGCACAGAGGAAAGAGCTTATACCTCTCACTGCGCACCCTCTCCCAGCATTCTGCCAGCTGCTTCTTCATCTTTTCCCATTCTTGTACTAAGGTACTTCACCCAGCGGAGCACACACTGAGCCCTGGACCTTTGTGGTAGTGCAAGATCCAGATTTAAAACATAAGATTCGGGAGATCGTAGAAGAAGAAGAAGAAATAAACTACAAAAAAAGGATGGGAGATAGATGGGTTAACGACCTGAAGAGATTAAGGTATGAAGAGATGAATTGGTTAAGAGATGTGCTTTGGTCTAGGAAAAACTATACTGAGAGTTTTATCCGTGCTTTTCTTTTTGTATTCAGGCATTTATTTTCAGTATGAAAAAGCAACAACAAACAACACACAAAACCTTTGAAAATATATATTTTTTAAATCTTGTTTTAAAGATGTTCTTTCAAATCCTTGTTCCTTAAGCTTTCCCCACTTTCCGGTACTGCACAGAAGGGCAGCTGTAAACATTTCCCACTTCCTGACTGCAGAGAAAGAAGAACAATGAGGTCAGAGGCTGTCCCAGCCTGTGTGGTGCTAAAGTCTCTATACTGTGATCCTCCTACCAATTTTCAGTTGGGCTTCTTCCCAAACTCCTGTCTGAAGAAAGTTGGAGCTCCCTCCCCCCAGCAGGAGTTGCATTTCTATTTTTTACTATCTCTATGTTAATTCTGGCTACATATTATGACTCTGTGCTTCAGTCTTAACTGAAAAAGGGTGAAATGAAAGTCATTTGAATATTCAGCATACCCTTCTATGTTGTTTGGCTTTGTCTTGATTTTCAAGATAACGAGAATCTTATTGAAAGCACCGTAGTCTAGAAAATTGAAATGATAAAAGAAGCCTATCTTGATTTCTTCTAGAATACTTTTCCTTTTCTTCCTCCTTCTCTGTTTTTAGATATTTCTAAGATATAAGATTGGTGAGAAAAACCTAAAAATATGCGTAGATCCTTGGTGCCTAATCCATAAAATTCCCTGGAGTAAAAGTGATTATGCATTCTCCATTTTGAGACTTTTCCAAGCATTTGATTTTGTCATTTTTATTTTCCTATATAATCTCTATTGCCAGAAATGTTGTCCCATTTTTTTCCTGTTGTTTGACAAGCCATGAAGTTCCCAAAGTTATGAGGAATTTTGTGTTTGGCTGTGGTAGTCCCAAGGCAAGACTTTATGCAAGTGTTGAATTATGCAATATTTATTTTTTTGAAATGCCCTACAAAGTCTATCTGACTTGATTAACTCCACACAATGGGAAGACACATATTGAGTCTTGGCCTGTCAAATGAAGCATATACACAAGCTTTATAGGGTTAATTTGTTCTCTTTCTTTCAGAAAACTGTTATTTTTCAGGTGCTTATATGCTATGTAAACTACTAAAATGAAGTACTTTTTGTTTTGAATGTGAGCAGTACAAAATAAACTCAAAAAACCTGCAATCACAAAAATGTTGGCATTGACAACAGGTAGAGCAGCAGGCCTGCAAAAATTTAGGAATTAAATCATCTTAAGGACAAATGCTTGTGAGGCCAGTTCTTAGATAAGAGGTCAAGACCTAGCTCCTATTTTTGCAATTCTGCTTTTCAGTCCCTCAGTTGAACGTGTTAAACCAGAACTCTATTCAGGCTTTTTGCAGAAATGTTTCTGTTTAAGCTGATAATACTTAATCCTCTACAGAATATGTTTTAAGTTTTAGCCTGCTGCTATAATTGTCACATACCTTTGCAGATAGCAAATGTGACATACGGGAAAGTGAAAGGGTTGCAAAATAAATGTCTTAAATATTATTCTTTTGCAGAACAAACTGGATCAAAGAATACTTGGACACTGCCCCCTATCTGATCCTTATTTTCAAGCAGGTGTATGGGAGGCTTCCAAATGGCAAAAAGAAGACCCACTACTACAATGAAATCAGTGTATCTATTGCCTGTGGCATGCTGCTTGCTGCACTGCAGGTATGTTGACAGAACTGGCACACTGAGAAGTCACAGTATCAGTTTCAATTACATATCAAAACTGTTCTGCCAAAATAAGGATGGAACCCAATTTAGATTTTAACATTCAGTCCTCCAGACTGTCCAAATCCTGGCAGTATATTTTAGTTGTGACTTTTAAAGTTACTCTGCATAGGCATTTGTCTGTGCTGGTTCCTATTGTCAGTACTGTTTAAGAAGAGGAAAAATGCAATGCAACTTACTTTCAGAGTTGTTGTTTTCCTCCTATCACTGGCTTCAGCATCTGTGGTTTCTGCCTCATGTAGTTTCTGCTTTATGTTAACAGGGATGACAAAGGTCTATAGGTTACCACAGTATGACTGTACAGCACCACATTTTCAGTAACCTCTAAAAAACAGCTTGACCCTGAATTGATTTAGTTCACAATGCTGAAAAAAATATCAGGGACATGTTTTACTGAACAGACTGTACTGTTTCAATCAGTCTTTCTGAGATATTTCTGAAAATGTACTGATTTCTAAAGCTCAGCATGCTTGACACCAACCAGTTGGATTTTCTCTGTGGTTTCTCAGCACTCACTTTTGCTTGATGTATCTGATGTGCTCACACAAATGCTTAAATAGTGAAGATGTTCTGATTGTTAGCTTGGACTGTCAGCAGGATAACCGCAAGCTGCCACCTCTTACATTAGGCCAATTCCCTACCGGGAACTGCCATTTCTCCTCCATTCTGTTTTCAGTGATGTTTCCCTGCCTGCACTGTTGTTCCTTAGGAGAATCTTCAGGATGAGATGTCTGAGAAGAGGGCAGTGCAGATGCACATCACTGGGGGGTACTGCTGTTCCACAGCTGCATGGGAGTCTCTATATTCTCCCTGTAGATCTGACAGCAAAGGGGTTGCACAAGGAATAGGGCAGAACCAGCGATATGTCACAGGTGTCTAAATTAGAAGCTGTAGGGGTGACAAAACTCCACTTTCTGCCAGCTCACCATCAAGTGGGACTTCTGAGACTCTCTACCAACTGTTAGGCTCCTTAGTACTATCTCTTCCCCAGCTCTTAGAAGTGAATCGACGACAACTAATGGACACAGTGCCATGGACTACTATTAGCTCTTCTTCTCTTCAGAAGATCATAGATACTACTGAATATGAGAGGCGTATTGCTTGAGCATATCATTTCTCTGTCTGAGTGAAGAACCCCATGGGGTTGATATTCTAGTGAAAGCTCCACAAGTGCTTCTCATCTTCACTGTAGCTGCAGGTTCCCTGTCATGATGCACACCACAGGCAGGCTCCTGCTATACAAAGTACAGATATATTAGGGAATAGAGCTATTTCCATTAGCCTGGACTCTTGCTGCAGTGGAAAGATGCTGGTTTGTTGGTGGTGGTGTTTTGTTTTTTTTTTCCTGTAGGCAAAATAGGCACCTTTCATGGCACTGCTGAAGCAATAAGTAATGGGATGTTCTAAAGCCTGCAGAAGAGTGTAATAAAGCAGTATTTCTGGGCCAGTCAGTATGAGAATGTGTACAGGTCTCGGGAGAATAATGATTCCAAAACCACCCAGCACTGACCTTTGTTTCACTCTGCTCCTGTCTCCTTGCAGAATGCTGGTCTGTACACGGTGACCACCACACCCCTGAACTGTGGCCCCCAGCTGCGGGCGTTGCTCCAGCGCCCAGCCAATGAGAAGCTGCTCTTGCTGCTCCCTGTGGGCTATCCTAAGAAAGATGCCACTGTGCCTG
>PPHD01028822.1:0-10782 GCA_002909625.1 Bambusicola thoracicus
AAAAAAAAGTGGGGAGAGGAGATACTGTCAGTAGGTTTTAATCATCTATGATGAAATAATGGCAGGGAAAAAAACAGCAAGAGAATAGCAACTCTAGACGTTTTCATTTGATACTGCAAGTAACGCAGGCAAACTGTGTGCTCTATGATGTTTAGAAACCTTTAGCACCCAAAACTTAAGTGTACCAGGAACTCTTTCGTTAATTTATCACTTTCTAAATGAGGCTATTTCTCTCCTTTCACTTTTCAAACACAGTGGCCTTCTATAACACTCTATAAATGGATAGCTGAGAGTAACATATCCCGTGTTTTGGCTGTTGCATACGTTTTATTCTTTTCTTTTGTGAAATCCACAGTTGAGTGACAGAACATTAGATTTGGGTCCAGATTAACTTCAATCAATCTTAGTGTTAATCTCAAGTTTAACACAATAACTTTCCAGGAAAGAATACTTTAATCTGCAATAGCAGTTCCCAATTAAAATAGCCTCTCTTGCTTGAATGCCAGCACTACAGATGAGAGACCAAACTAAAGTGCTTTGCTTGGCTGGTTATCTAAGTCTTTCCACTGGCACCTTCTCAAGCTGATGGCAGAGGAGAAAGGCAGAGGCATCAACAATATTCGGAGGTTTGCCATCATGATGGGAGAGAGAGTAGCAAGCATTGCCATGGGAAGAGCTGAATATTGTTGGGAATCGCTGGTGTAGAATTGGTTCTGACTGAAACGATTCATAAACGTACTTAAAAGAAAGATTTTGCACTTTCCTCAAGTATAATCCCTTGCCCCTGCACACACACCTCCCTCATTACAGACTCAACATGCATTGCAAGCTTCCCCCTTTCACGGTACAGTGAAGGGGTTTTGAAGTTAAATTTGCAGTAGTATCTGAGAGTTTATGTGGTTGTGCCCCTCCTATCAGAATACAACCAACAGAAAAAAAGGATGTGATTTACGTGTAAAGAAGATATTTGAAGAATACCATCCTGAACCTCCACTGGGAAAGTTGGGAAATACCTGGCAGTGTACTTTTTTTTCCTTCTACTGATGAACAGAACTGCTAAAGCCAACTGGTTGCCAACCTCTCCTGTCAGGAGCCATTTGTCAGCATCCTGCTAGCTGCTGCAAACTTTCCTCCCTCCGCCACTCATGCAGCAGTGCACTTCTCTTTCTAACAACAGTGATAATCTCCATGCTGTTCTACATGGGATTTTGTTATTTCAGCTCTTTAGAAAGTGCGGATAACACGGACTGTGTTTAGTTCTCCATCAGGAATCTCCCAAAAGGTGATTCCTCAGCAGCTGTTTTTGTTTCTCAACTCCCAGGTAACTTGTAAGAAGTTTCCTCTCTGCCAGAGCTTGCTGAACAGTTCCAAATAAATAAATAAATACTATCCCCCCTTTTATTTCTCTTTCCACTTTAACTTTTGTGTTTCAACATTGGAAGAAACTCCCGCACTGCCAGGGGACACGCTCACCTCACGCAGACAGGGTGACTTGGCCTGGAGTTCTGCATACTTCTACGACTATTCTCTGCTCCCTGTTGAACAGAAACTCCTTTCAAACTCAATAAGGCGTGCAAACCCAATATATTTTAAGCTTGCCCATTGGTCCCACTTGTGTCCTCATCACTCCCTGGGATGGAGAGACAGTGCTTCTTCTTTAGGTTTCTCTGCCCCTGGTTTTTAGGCAAAGCAAGGAAGCACAATACCAGGGGTTCACTGTAGTCCTCAACCTACAATCTTGTATGTTATATGTATGTTTTATGTATGTTGTGCATATCCCATGTCAGACACCATTCTGTCACACTGCCCCTCTGCTGCCATCTCTCACGTGGCAACAACATGTAATGAAATACTGGCAGAAGGTTCAGCCTCTACTGTCGTACCACCAACATCCATCTCTGACACTGTGGGCCAACACAATACAATAGGAGGCATTACTTTCAGAGGAGCCATCATATATATATATATATATATATATTACAACTTGCAGATTACCTCATTAAGAGTAAGCTGATGTAAATGACATTTTCTGCAGCCATGTAGGTCTTCTACAGCAGTGCTCTTGGCTGCATAGCACAAGAGCCTGAGAAAAGATGGAAAATGTCCTCACGAGAGAGAAGAGAGAGAGATACAAACAGCTACAAGAGGAAAACAGAGAGAAGGAGTGGTGCACGATGCCCATGACTTCAGGCAGCAGTGGACTGGGAAGTAGAAATGGAAAGGAGAACATTATCTGTTGCTATGAAGGGTAAGCAGTGACCAGTCAAACTGAGAAAGGCTAATAGAGGAGATGACGCTGAACAGATCCACAACCTTTCATGTGGACAGAAAAGCACTGCAAGCACAAAATAGTCAGGGAAGTAGCTGGACTGGCAGGGAGTGATGTCAGGTCTGTTGTCTCAGCTCCATTTGCTAAGTCCCTGGTTTCCTGAGTGAACAGTAACTGTCAGCTGCACAGAAGCAATAGGATGGAGTTACAGGGGCGCATGTAGACAAAAGCTCTCACTCTTTGTTCACTGAATACGGAAAAAGAGAGAAGCTACTGAGCTTCTTATTTTTTCTGGCATCCTATAAACCCCGGGGAAAGCAAAGATAAGTGTTAGGTGCTTTTGGCTTGTAAACAGGAAGAAACAGAACACCATCCCAATGAGTAACATACCTAGATTAATTGCTGCTGAGAGGGAGAGAGGTAGGGAGAGGGAGAAAGGGAAAATGAAGGAGATAAGGAAAAAGAACGTATAACAACTGCAAGCTCTCTCTCTCTGTGGGTAAATTTATGGCAAAACAGAATACTTTCTGCACCTCCATAGCTTCTGTGGCTGTGAACCAGAAGAATTGCTTTCTTCTTAACATTCCTATCTGCAGTACTCAAGAGGTTATGCTTTACAGCATTATTGTAGGAGATACAGCTTTTTCTTATTACAGCATAGGAGAGTTGAGCTCCCTGTCCACAGACAGCAACCTATGCATCTCTGTGACTTAAGGAGAACTGCCATACTACACTGTCTTCACCTTTAACCAATCTGCAGAGGGAATCAACACGTTGTGTTACAGGAAGGGTTGGAAATCTGGACTATTAACTGGGATTATTTCTGCTCTCCCAGTGTCTTCTGCAGTGCTTCATTTGATTTTTCTAAACTACTGGAGGGACAGTATTTCTCAGGAGAAACTATTTCTCACTTGGCAATTGTAGGTACCAAGATAATTCTCTGCTACCATTTCTTATATTTCCCTAAACCACATTCATCCGTTAAAAAAAGATCTCCAGTTCTGCCTAATTTCTGAGAAGGTATTGCTTATCCTTACCATGTAGCTAGAAGCTGCTGCCCTGAAACCAAGAGTAAAGACCTGGCAGAAGCATCGTGTATTGCCAGATAAGTGAATTGAAGCAGTCACCTCAGAAAGTCTACACAGTTTATGGCATGTCTAACTCACTACAGTATCTGAATCCAAACAAGAAACCCAAATCCAATTCACTCACAAGCTGTGAATGAGAAAAAAAAACATTTAGAGGTTGATACATATCTGGATTATTTCTTCCAGGCTCAATTAAAGAAATATAAAACAAGCCCAGTCTGCTTTTGGATCCAACTGACACCCAAGTGAAGATGTTGGCAGCAGTGCCTGTCATGGGATCCTGGTAACCCCGGTTCCAACTCCCTGTGCTCCCTCAGCTAGATTTCTGGGATTCATTTTGTTTCTAAAAAGGTTATCTTGTTCTTGCATCTGAGCTCCCACTTCGGAGGCTGGCATGATTCCTCCCCACGAACCTTTTCTGGGAGTGGAAGGAGAGGCATGGAAGCAATGAGCTACCACAACTGTGCCTATGTCAGAAATGAACGCAGTTGCCATCGGAACTCCACAGAAAAAGTGAGTGCTGCTGCTATCTCGGCCTTGTTCAGGAGGAAAAAGACAGCTCCGAGAAGGAAGGCTCATATGCACAGAGGGCCTAAAAAGAGAGCCAGCGAGCAGGAGAGAGGACAGAAGGGATTTGGGAATGGCATCTGAATGCTGAGCACATGGCAGAGGTAGGGGCTACGCTGCTCGGACTCTAGGATGACAATCCTTCCCCCATGCCACTGCAAAATAGAATTACTATGTGCTTCCTCTTCTGCCTGGCTGATTTATACACATGCAGCCTTGGAGCTGTCAGACTCCATTGCGAATAATGAGATCATGACAGATGAGAAGGTCTCCCCATGTCCTTTCCTGAAAGCACAGCTGCCAATCAGCGGAACTCCAAACCTCTCGGCATCGTCATTAGTAATACTGGAGGTGCTACAAAAATCTTAGGCAATATGTTTTGGATAAATTTCAATCACCTCTGCTGCTGACTCAGTGCTTATTTCTCCACTGCCACCATGTTCCCTCGCCCACCCACTTCCTCACGCACAGCCCTGACATATGGCCTGAATTATGCTTTCACTTCAGTGCAGGATTTAAATCATCTCACCAGCACAGTGGCCTGTCATGGATCAGCCACCTAAATTGGATCACCTGCTGGGGCCTGAGGAGATCACACCTGCAAATGCCAGGTGACACTGTAGGGACAGTATGGGTAAGCAGATTCAACATCTGCCTCTCTGTAGTAAGCACAAAAGGAACAGAAGCTAAATGATGATTTTGTCCTCTGCCCCAACACATTCAGCTTGCTTGAGAGAGACACCTAGATTTGTTACTCACACCTTTTATGTTGTTTTTTTTTTTTTTTTTGATGTTCAAAAAAGCCCTCCGTTTGCCTGCCAAAACAAACTAATCAAATGGATAGCACAGCACACCTGCTCTGAAAAATGAACAAGGCAAAAACAAGGTGCCCTGATATGAGCAAGCAATTCATTTTAAAAGCATCAGTGATTTTTGAGGGTACTGTATGAATTATGCCTCAGATACTAATTCAAAATAGAAGATTTTCAGCCTGACAATTATAGTCACCTCTTGGGTACACCTGTACTTCGTCTTCTCTTCTCCCTCCCTTTACTTATGTCTTCTCTGGGAAAAGAAAGAAAGAATGAAGCAGTCGTGCAGTACCAAATTGCCCTAAAAGTAATTCCAATAAAGGAACAAAAGAGTATTTTGAGGACAGAAAAGGGAAGATCAACATCTGTGTCCTCTCATAGGATAAAGAGGCAAAGAAAGGCATGCACAGTACATCTTTGTACAAATACATCCTAGCAGCACAATTAAGGGTTGCCTTCCACCATTTACAGAATTTCATTCGTTATGGTGAGATGCCAAACACAGAAGCGCGTGCTCTGTGACACCACCGCACAATAAAAAGAGGGCACAGTGCCAACCTCAGTGAAATGCATTGGAATTAAGGTTAAAATACCTCAGTGCCATTGGTTGCCTCATGTGAGAGCTCCTGAGGCTTTTAAATACTCACGTGCCTAAATCCTGCTAGGCAAGTCCAAGTGGGTCCAGTTGTCAGTTCCAGTACTGCCTGCAGTGACCACGGGGGGCACCCATGAGAATAATGACCACCATCTTCTCACCACAACCATCACATGCTAAACATAATGAACAAACAAACATGACATGGACTTCCTAGGCTAATCAGCTCATTCAGTGGAAATTCATAAGGTATTCCAGCCTTGCTTTAATTCTTATGTAGGAAACAAGAACTTTCATAGGATGATGGGGGCTCCTGTCTCAGAAAAGGTTCAGCTAAACCTGATCAGAAACCCAGAAGCTTTCTGTGGGATGTCCCAGAGAAGGGCTCAGACCATCACCTGCTGATAGTTCCCAGTAGTGGGGCAAACAACACAGTAGACACCTACTCTTTCTCACAGTGAAACTGGCAGCCCCTAATGGCAGCATATCCTCTTGTAAGCAGACATTTGCTTCCTCCTGGTTGCCTCCGCAAGGTCACAGCCTCCAGGCAGAGTAACTGCTGTGGGTGGGATTGCCTTCATCTGACATTTGATGGGGCTGGTCATTAATATAATGTTCCAGCATAGAACACAAGTTTATGTCAAAAAAGCCCAGGGCTCAGCAGAACTACCCTGCAATTCCATAGATTTAAATGGAGGAAGAAGCAAGTCCATGCTATGTTTGGCATACAGAAATGAAAATGACTTCAGTTGGAGGGGTTTCTTCTGTCCTTATCATTTCCTCTGTCTGTAGTTGAAGGGGGCAATTACAAGTTGCAGTGACAAGCCAAAACAGAATGAGAGGGAGGACCCAAGAAGAAAACCCTCCCTCTGGAAAGCTCCTGTTGAGCACCAGGAAAAATTGTTTTCAGGCAGAGGAGTGGCTCCCTATTATCAGTTCTATATGTTTGGCAGATGCATAGTCTTACAGAAAACAATCAGAAAAAATGAGGCTTGCCAGCTTTACCAGTGGCTCCAAGAATCTGCAAACTCGGTTTGCTTACAAATTGTGCTTTATGTCACTGGACTCCCTATAAGAATTGTGGGTGTAGTACAGCCTAAAGTCTACTTTCAGGTTTTGAGATTCACTACACCCAGATTCAGATATGATCATCTAATTACAGATTTTGCAATGTTTGTGGCTCGTCTCATTTCAGCAGCCACTTAATTGAACATATTTAGCATTTTAGAGAGTTTAAAGGCTGTAATTCAGGCTCATAAGACCACTTCTGAGCAGACCAGAATGGTCTCGTGTATATGCAGATAATGAGATGGCAGTTCAAGAAAGCGACTTAAGTATTATGTAAACAGCTGACTGTTTGGACTTCTTTTCAAGAGCCTCTGTCCCTTATCATCAGCAATACTGAAGTCAAGTCAAAACACTTACCATGCTCTTGCATTCCTCTCAGACTAAATTGCAGTCACTGCTCTACTGGGAACGAACATTAAACAAGTTAATCTTCATCAGAGCAGCTTGTAAAGCAGCTTTTCTGCGTGAAAATGTAAGCCACTTAAGAAACAAAGCATTCAGGTTAATATCGTTACTCTATGTCCACGTAGTTCTCCTACCTCTACATTTGTTTATGGTTTTGTAAGAATAAATGACATGCTAAATAACCAGTAAGAGCAAAACATCATCTCATGACGTCACTTCTCCAGTACAACCTCTTATTTGTCACAACAGGAGATGCTGCCTGCGTACTGAAGCTACCAGCTAAGCCCAAGGTTTTATGTGAGGTCTTCTCTGTGAAGCACAACCACCACCTTTGGCCTTAAAAAAAAAATAATTAAGAGATTAATTATGTTTTCTAGCACATAGCAAAAAGAGGGCTTAACGGCTGGGAGCGGTAACAAGACAGATTTTATATAAAACCATTACATGTTCTTAACAAATAAACCAGGTATATCAGACAACTCATCTCAGCTATGTTTCCCCACAGTGGAAAGCCCATGTCCAGGAAGATTTTGACAAAATAGATGATTTTGTGTCTGTAGCCTGGGCTCTGACAGCCTGTCTCTCCACTCACCCTGCATTGAGTCATCACTGCAGCTCAACTTTTGCTGAAGGGATTGCCTACAAAAAAAAAAAAAACAAAACAAAAAGAAAAAACAGAAGGAAATCCTGGCCTGAAGATTGTACTGCCATCTGGGAGCACACTGCAGAGCAGCATTCTGCCACTTGAATTAAGTCTGTGTTTTGTTATGTTATTTAAAGATGGTGCTGTGCATCAAAGAGAGCAAATCCCTTCAGTTTATCCATCCTGTAGGCTACTTACATGGTTAAGACCAGCCCAGACCTGGGCCGTTGGTTAATGCTGTCCTAATTTACCAGAGTCTTAGAGCTGCCACACCTCCCTTTCTCTGGAGAGCACCAATATTTCTTACTGTCCTCAGTCTCTCATGGTTGTAAACAGGCTGTAAGAGCCCAGCTGGCTCAGCACCAGTGGGATCCAGGAATTGCTATCTACTGTGCAAAAGCTGAAAATAGTTTTGGGAAACAACTGGAGTGACCAGAATGAATCTCAGGCTATACCACCAGTTTGTTGCACTACTGAAATTCAGAGATCCAAGTGAGGAAATGCTTCTAAGAAAAGCCAAGGAAAAACAAAAAGAAACTCCCATGCTTACAGACACGTGCTTTCAGGTCTTTTTTTTTTTTTCCACACCTAAAAGAAAATCTGCTGTTTTGACTTCTGCATGTCAGGTACTGAAGTGAAAATGGAATAATCCAATCGAACACAATGCTCTTTTCATGCACTTAATAACAGAACCCTTATGTGCAATTTCCTTTTCCTTTTAACCTACAGCTGTCATTCAAATAGATAATTTCAATATGCATTTTACTCAATATCCAGTAAGGCACAGTCTTTTGCAGGTAATTTAAAGCCATAAGAACTGGTTACTCAGTAGACAACGGAGTTTTTAATTTCTCACTCAGTAGAGCGGTTGATACATCCTGCATGTTGTCGTTTTCATCCTTAACCTCATGACCTACTCAACAGCCTCCTTCCTTTTGGTACATGTCTTACAGCCATGTAACACCTCACCAAATCATTTTTGCCCATTCTTAATTAAACAATTCGTTTGGAAGATTGTCCGTAATCATCCCAGAGGAAGAACCTCTGCTGCAAGGGCAAGGCTTACATATTATCTCAGTTTGAGACACAACAGCACCATCTACTGAGACTAATCTCTTTAAATCCTAGCATGCTTTTCAAAAGTATGTCAGATGCGAGGTACGTTTAGCTGATATAAGCACTATTCTGCTCTGGAATATCAGTGACAATGTGCTGAGTAGGAAAATTATTTCACTTCAACATGAAATTTTTTGAAATTTACCTATAATTTTTGCTTTTCTCAAAGTTGAGGAAAACAGTGCAACCGCCTCAGTGCTTAAGGTTAAGAACAAGAAGTCATTTATTCATCCTGTAAATGAAAAGTATTTTGTGTCAACTTATTAATGTGTGTCGGTGCATACATATATTTAACAAATTGGGAATCAACGTAGTCACTCCATCCTAGTAACATATAAAAAAAATGGCTACCTGCTAAAAACATTAAGCAAGTTTTCAATGCAAAGAAGTAACTAAGAAACAATACTTCTTATGCAAAGGAGGTGGATTGAATCAGCTTGTCTGTAGACTAAATTCAGGTGATGCATGACTACGGATTACCTGAAAACTCCTGAACAAATGGCACTTAGTTCTGGATGCTCAATTAACTAAGTAGTTTGAAACGTTTTTCATTGCCCTTCCATTGCTTGCAATTCATTTTCTCTTCTTCTTGTGTCACGTCATCAGCCACAGTTGCCACAAGATGATCTTTTGGTAATCTTTTTCTTTTTTAAAAAAATCTCTCATATATTATTTCTAGGCACTCAGCTTAATATGTCTTGACACTGTCTTTGAGTCAGTGCCTAAACATGCACGCTCTGCCTGGCTTCCTGCCTGAAGGGTTCCCTTAAATCTGCCTATAAGAAAGACTGAAGACACTGAGATTCTGTCTCACTTAAATAAACAAATACAGTCTGCTTTGTAAAAACCAGATACTGTGTATTTCCTCTTCCTCTTTTTGTTCCTGTTCAGTAAGATATGGAGACCGATTAACAACCAAAAAGGTCTTAGAAGTGGTTTTGAAAGAGATAAAGCTAGATTCACATCTATGGACCATTCTACATAACTTCAGTGTCTCTTGCTCATTGCTTTCCCAGGGCTTGATATATACCTGAGGATACCATGAAAGACAACCAATGAATACTGATACACTGTGTTCAAGATAAACACTCTCTTTAATCAAACAGCTGAAAACACATCAGCAAAAATGAGCCGTGGGCCAAGGATATAATTCCACCTCCTTCGGCATATCCAAATTAATTGCTTGCATTTGCCTGGACCTTATGAACCATCAGTTGCAAATCTAGATTTGCTTTTCTGCATTCAGTTTCACCTCACTGTCTCACTTTCTTGCATTCCACCTACAATTTTTAAGCTTTTAGGTCTGTATTTTGAAAGTTAACCCACATTAATGAAATAACATAGCTAAAATGACACTGTAAAAATCTCTGTAGTTTCATATAGAGTGTTTTAATACACATACAGTCATGATTAGCAAATGCTATAGGAATTATACGGCAATTGCATGCAAATTGCAGTAGAAGACTATTGATTTCTCCATATCAAGGCAAGGACAATTGCCAAGTGCTGCCCCTGGGCGGTAAGCAAGGACTCAGGCTGGTGCCCGCCTGGCTGGGAGCAGCTCTGCAGGAAGAGAGCTGGGGGTGTTGGCAGAGAGAAGCTGAGCATAAGCCAGCAGCGTGCCCTTGCTGCAGGGACAGCCAGCAGTGCCTTGGGCAGTGACCACAGGAGCGTGGCCAGGACAACAAAGGGAGGGATTATTCCCCTCTGCTCATCAACTGTGAGATTTCATTTAGAAAGTTGTTTCCAATTTTGGGACCCTGAACGGAGATGATAATGTGCAGTGAATGCTTGGGAGCTATGATGAAGGCTGAGGGACTGGGCTTTTTCATCCTGGAGGGCAGAAAGTGCTGGATCACAGAATCATAGAATAGCTAAGGTTGGAAAAGACCCACAGGATCACCCAGTCCAACCATTCGTCCATCACCAATGGTTCTCGCTAAACCATGTCCCTCAACACAACATCCAAACGCTCTTTGAACACCTCCAGGGTTGGTGACTCCACCACCTCTCTGAGCATCCCATTCTAGTGTCTGACCCCACTTTCAGAGAAGTAGTATTTCCTAATGTCCAGCCTGAACCTTCCCTGGCGCAGCTTGAAGCCATTCCCTCTAGTCCTATCACTAGTCACACAAGATGACCTAGGAGAGACCTAGTAGCAGTTTTCGATATCCATAAGAAGGTCCCTGAGAAGACAGAGCCAGCCTCTTTCTTTACTG
>PPHD01028823.1:0-10782 GCA_002909625.1 Bambusicola thoracicus
TATAAACTAGAGCAAATGCATATGACCACCCAACTCCATGACAAAAAAAAATAGGCCAGAGAATCTTTTGAAGGCGTAGATGTGCTTTTTGTGAACCCACTGTCATCCAAAACAGTTAATGGCTCTGAATTTCTTTGAGTCATTGTAGGCTTTTAAGTCAACAAAATTTGGCTAACAACAAAAAACAGTTAATAATCAAATAAGAAAACTAGTACTAACACAGTAAAATCTCATGAATATAGTTTATTAATGAATATAATTGTGCTATTAATGAATATAATTGTGCTCTCTAAGAAATAAGGACACGTAAGTTTCAAAGGGGTTCACACATTACAAAAATAACATGAATATCTCAGAAGAATACATGAGGGCATCAAATGATAGAAAGGTGAAGAGAAGTCAAAGAACGATTATCTGCAATTCTGAACATCTCAGCTCCTAATCACATGGCTTCTGTTAACGAGAACCACAGCATTTAAGAGAAAGAAGTGAATCAGTGCCAAGGCTGTCATTCACAACGGGGTATTGTGAAACAGCCTGAAGATAAGGTGATTTCATTTAACCTACACTGCTAATAACTTGGCAGGTTATTCTTTCCCCTGTTGAATGAAAGGATACAAAAGAAAAACATTTGAAAAAAAGCTCAAGGGAATCATTTCAATAGAAAATGAAGACTGTTTTGGAAGAGGAGATTTTAGAAGACACATACCAAACATTCCTGGTAATTCAGAAGGTTCAAGTAGGTGGGTGCTAACATCTACGGTGTCTAATGCAGACACCATTGCTATACCTGACTCTACACAGAGAATTGTTAAGCTCAAAGAACACAAAATAATGCTGCATATTTAAGCCAGAATTTTAACTGAACAGATTATGTTCCCCGTGTTTTCTCCTAGGAAAATCTGGCAGAAGCCTACCTTATGAAAGAGCTGACACAGGTTAACAGTCTGCCTGAGTCAGTCTGAACTCACAAAGGAATTCATCCCCCTACACAGAAGATAGAAAGTGAAGTCCAGTACTAAGTAAGGCCTTTTCCAAGTCTCTAAGATGAACGGCTGCAAGACCTACACCAAAACCATGCTAGCAAATGAAATTCAGAGGTAAACTTCCCCTTTGTCCACATTGATCTGTACAACCCACCACAACACTCTGTGGAAAAGAATAACTTAAATCTCTCAGTAGCAGCACATAAAACACTGAAGGCACAGGCAGTGCTTTGGTTTCCTGTAATCTAGGCTGCTGACCCTGTACCTTGAAATATTTGCACTATAGAAAATAAAATTGTTATTAAATGAGCAGGACAGAATAGTACAGTTGGAAGCAACCTTCAGAGATAAGTCCAATTGCCTAACCACTTCACGGCTAATCAAAAGCTAAAGCATGTTGTTCTGGGCACCTTCCAAATGGCTTCTGAACGGTGACAGCCATCAACCACCTCACTAGGGGCCCTGTTCCAACATTTAACCACAATCGTAGTAAAGAGATCGTTCCTTACACCCAGTTTGAACCTCCCCCTTTCCTTACACCCAGTTTGAACCTCCCCTGGCAGCTTTGTGTCATTCCCACAATCTGTCATCATGGACCAGGAGCAGAGCCCAGCATCTCTCCCCAACTCCCTTCCACAAGGAGCTGTAAATAGCCAGGGGAAAATAAAAAATGGTAATGGTTACACTGGGAAAAACACAAAAATATTAGGTATATTTTAATATATAGTGTAAATGGACTCACTTCCAATAGCTTTACAGTATTATTTTCTGCCTTCCCTCAGAGAACTCCCTCCAGCTGAAGAACTCCATCTTCATCTCTCTGTCCTTTGAGCAGAGCCTTCTATACTACTAACATAGGACCAAATTCAAAGCAGCATATAAACACATGCTTAATTAGGATCTGAAGAGCCTCTATAAGAGGGTTGCCCACATAGCAGTAAACTTGCACTAGAGTACTTGGCTTAATTGGGATCTAAAGGTTGAAGTAATGAGAGAAAAAGCACAAATGCCACTATACTCCCTGTAGGTAAATTGAATGAGATGAGTCACCAATTTCTACAGCCAAAAGTTTCTATTAAAAACTCTGCAATTTCTTGCAAATTGCTTAGCAATGCAGCTTAAACATCATGGTTTAAGAAAGCTCTCCAGAGAGAAGCCAGTACACATCATCCTGAAACCCATCAGGAAGAAACAGGTGGCTTATGCCATACATGGAAACATTTCACAAACAAGGTTTTTCCACAGGAGCAAGGCAGAACATTATGAACTTGGAGACAGCCTAGTTTTGTTTGTTCTCATACAATATTCAGCAAGACCATGCTCCCACCTGCTCTTCTGTAAAAATATTCTGAATTTTCTGAAATGAAAACCATACCAATCTTCTCTTACCATGTATAACAACAGTAACTAGTTTGGTAAGAGCCTTGAGTAAGCTGGTATGAAAAATAAGTAAAAGAAATATTCATGAGTTCCTCAAAAATCTCATTACTGGCCTTTTACCTTTTGAACCGTGTAGGAAGTTCTGCACAAAACAAAGCTGCAGCTTCCTCCCTCCCAGCCTGCAGAGCCCCAGTCAGCTGTCCTTTAAGAAGGCAGATTCTTATTTGTGGTACTTAATGCCAAGGCTAAGCTAGCTGCATCCAGACAATAATAACTATTTTTATTGCTTGGTTTCTGAGATAAGAGGATTCTGTCATTAAAGTGTTCCCTTATGTGGTGCTTATTCCTGCTCTAGTATCTGGCCGAGACTGGGAAAGCTCAGAATAGATAACTTCCATTTGTTTCAATAAACATCCCTACTTCCAAGAATGTATTGGCTTCTTTGTTCAAGAGATTCAGATGATGCTGGTTAAACCATGTAATTGCCAGATAATTTTTAACACATATTAAGATGCAGAGTTTATTTATGATGCATTTTCTAGCAACCTATGGTACAA
Source organism: Bambusicola thoracicus (assembly GCA_002909625.1). NCBI lineage: Eukaryota > Metazoa > Chordata > Aves > Galliformes > Phasianidae > Bambusicola > Bambusicola thoracicus. The sequence continues at coordinate 2,924 of PPHD01028823.1, forward strand.
AAAAACCCTCTGTAACAAAAAGAAATGTAAAAAGCCCCATTTACATTCTAAATGGAATAAACAGCGCTTTATCCAAAGTACCTGTACTCTTGGTCAAGTGTCATGAAAAGAACTGCTAGGAGAATTGCTGAAAGCGTCTTTCCTTCTGCTTGTGAAAATATCTTGACAGTAGCATTGCTGCAATAGCATTTACACCATCATATAGTTCTATGCATATTTTTCAAATAGATTTTTCATTTCATTTTTACTCTGGAAGTGCTGTACCCATGCATGCTGAGCATTGCTACTATGTACTTGCGCTACGTTTTAAGGAACAAGTCTGGTTCAGTGCACGGAGTCTTGCATTATTTCCTCCTCAAGTAAGCATGCAGAACATAACCAAAGTCAAACTTGAAGGCCTAAGTACAAATGTGTATATGACAGTCCCATCCCACTGACACTACACCTACACCTAAGGACTGCAGGGCACATACACTGTAACTAACCTTTTCTTGCACCACTGACTCCCAGTACAAGCAAAAATCAGATACAAATACTCAGACAAAAGCAATAGAAAAAAATTCAATCTTTCCAAATTTCACCCTAGAAGACCACAACAGAAGCAAAACATTGAGATGGGGCAAAGCAGAGATCTCACAACCTCAGATTCTCCCCAGCACGATGTAAACTGCCATTCTTCTCTTCACCTCCTACTATTCGTATTGGACTTACCTGCAAAAATGAAGAAAATCTGACAACTCGGGTTATGTAAGAAGTAATGCTGACCAACTGAAGCAAAGATAGTGCCAGAAGAAGGCACTGAGAAGGAAGGAGTGAAACACTGCTACACTATTACTGCTCTACTAGTCCTGGGTTTTATCAGCAAAGCAGGCCTCAGATACATAGCTCCCAATCCACACAATACAGATTTGAAATGAAGTAACTCATGCTACTCTACTGCACTGTATAAATAACCTTAACATACACAAGTTACTCCCAAAGTAATGTCTCCTATTTCCTTGGAAATGAAAGCAGATACAAAGAGAGCACAATAACACCATTTGACAGAGCAAATTCTCAGCTACAAAACACTGTTTTTCAACATACTCAGCACTATTAGCTTATGCATTTTTTTTCCAGCAACAAACAAGACCCTGCATGCCACACTCAAAGATCTGCACCAGTAGAGGTGACCCACTGTCACTGTTGCCACTCCTGAAGCGCACCACCCACTGCCTCACTACACTCACATCCCACCTGATCTCCACAAACATTCATTAAGTGTCAAATGGCAATAGGGGCAATTTTTTCTGCCATGGAGGAATTCAGTGCCACTCCTTTGCTTCATACGTACACTTCCATGTCAGACATTCTATCAGACTGCCTCCTTCTGCTACCATCTGTCACATGACAACAACATGTAATGGAACACTGGTGAGGAGGTTCATCCTCTACTGCTGTACCACCAACATCCAGCTCAGACATTGTGGGACAACATAATAAAAAGGAGGCATTACTTTTGGAGCAGCCTTCACATATCGGGAAAAAAAATAACTGGTGAGAAGGTTGATTAGTTTTCTTATGGAGGCACCATTTCTCCTGAAAGCAGCACTTTCTTTCATGTCTGTCCAACTAGAAGGCAGCTTTGCAAAAGAGAACCTGGGGGATGGACACCAAATTGAACACAAACCTGCAACGTGCACTTGCCACAATGTAAGTTAATAGTAGCTTGGACTGCACTGGGAGCAGTGGTGTCAGCAGCTCAAGTAAGGTGATCCTTTATCTCTAATCTACATTGGTGTGGCCACATCTGCATTACTGGGTCCACTTCTGGGCTTCCCATTACAAGAGAGATATCAACACACTGTAAAGAGTCTAAATGAAAGCCCTTAAAGCATGAAGGAGCTAGAGCATCTCTTCTATGAGGAGAGGCTGACAGATATGAGGCTGTTCAGCCTGAAAAAGGAGAGGACCAGCTGAGATCTCACCCACGTCTACAAATACCTGAAGGAAGGGGGCAAAGAGAACTGGGCCAACGTCTCCTTCTCAGTGGTGCCCAGTGCCAGGACAAGAGGCACAAACTGGAGCACAGGAGGTTCCCTCTGAACACCAGAAGCACTGCTGTGCAGGTGACAGAGCACTGGCACAGGCTGACCAGAGACTGTGGGGGTCTCCTCCTTGGAGGTCTCCAGAAGCTGCCAGGCCATGGGCCTGGGGACCCTGCTCTAGGTGTCCCTGTTGGAGCTGGGGACAGTCCAGAGGGAACCAGCAGGCCCTGCCTGCCTTAGCCATACAAGGATTATGGGTATGATGTGAAGGCAGAATAGAGGTCAACAATCTGTGATCCTACAATGCCCAAATTACAACTTAACTAATACTTAAACTGTCCGTAGTATACCCCATCAGTTCTTTTACCTTGACTACTAAAAATGCATGCAGTATTTTGTATTACCCTAATCAGATAAAATTAAACCGCTGTGGGAAGAAATTCAACTTCTCAAACATTTTCTAACGTAATCAAGTCAGCTGTGAATTCCTGTGTGATTTATCACCTTTAACTTCTGGCATGTTTTGAAACATCACATCAATTCCTAGGACCCAAATGAGGTGCATACATAAAGCACCTGATGAAACAGGACTTAAAAGCAACTCATGAGTATCTTTATCTTAGAGAATTTGTGATGAATGTTTCTGTGGCAACATGGGAAATGTAAAGAGAACCAGAATATTTTTGGACTTCTATGATTTGGTACCTCTCATTATGAGTTTCAACTGAAAATCAGATGTATTCATTTAGTTTCCTGGTAAACAGGCTTACTTTTGTGTCTCTCATAACGAGAAATAGAAACTTCAAGCACCAGCACTGTAACTAATTTTGCATTACATGGTATTATCATTTATATACCCGATGCCTATAAGCTAGCCCATACCATCCCTAACAAAGAACAGCCAAACTTATTTCCTGCATGTTCACAGGAGTATTAACTTAAGAATACATTTACTAGAAGTGTGGTTTTCTCCAGATGCAGAAAATACACTTACTTTTGTACTGGCTATTCTTCATAAAGCCAATGTTGCAACCTGTTTTGCAAGCTGTTATGCTCCTACTTGAATTATTTTATATCTTTCAGCTTTCTGTAGTTGTCATTAACTTTGCCCTCTTCTTTATCTTCAATCTGAAGTTAATTCCCTGGCCAGCATGTTGCTTGCTGCTTTGAGGGATTAAATATAAGGGTTTATGAAGAAAAGCAGCTTTTCATACAATGCTATTACACCATGATAGCTTTCATGGAAATTGTTGACTCTTGAGAAATGCATGTTAGACACACATGTTGTTCATTTAAAAAGAAATATTATCATATTGCAAAATAATAAAAAAGGATTATTTTAAAGCATTCGCTACATATATATGCAATCCTATTACAAGAAGTGGACAGCTACAATCATTCTCAGCACAGCACACAGATGCACACTTGAAATTGTTTGTTGTTTAGATATATTGTGTAATTGTTCTTCAAAGATATAGTTCAAGTAATACTTAAATATGTACCTCTAAAGTAAATCCTCTTAAGAAAACAATAAATTGAGAAAAGCATTCTCGTATTACAGAGTTAGAAATCTGTGTTCCTATTGTAGCAGCCTTTCGCTTTATCTCACTTCAGCTGCTGATGAATTAAGGCATCCATCTACAGACCAATTTGGAAATTTAGGACAGTAATTAAATGGTTTATGCTAACCATAATATGTGTCTGTGCTAATGTCCAAGACCTGTCTAGCCATCAGATGCAGTAACAGAGGAAAAATGTGCATTTGTGAACCACATTTTATTTTGCAAGTGCTTCAAAACAAAAACCCACAGACGGTTATTTAGTTATAAAATTACATCTGAAAAATAAACAAAAAAAAACAAGAGCAACTTCAGCTGACCCTGCTGATCTATCTGAGCAAGTGGAAGAGCATCTCAGGCTTTTCAATTACAAATAAGTGGGAGCATGTAAGAAATTTAAAGTACGTGTGGAATGCCAGCCAGACTTAACCTTGACCGTGCCATCAGCCTGCTGGAAATAACAGCTAACAATTCACTACTGATAAACTCTGCACAGTTAAGGGAATTTTATACAGTGTTAAGTAAGAACCTAACCATCATCCCGTCACTACACAATTGTAAGCGTTTAAAGCCCCAGATTTTGCATCACGAAAGAATCATGAAAAATCATAAAAGGGACACTTCGGTCAGCACATCTGCCTCAATGGAAAGAACAAGTTACAACGTGATTTCATTTCAGTGTAAAATCCACCATATGCAAAAATGAATGTACTTATCCCAGCATCCTTCACAACTGATACTCATTCCAATGGTGTTCTGTTGCCTGAGATGCTCTGAAATGCTACAGTGGAGAACACCTCTAACTTAAGTTAATTTGCAGATTATAACTGGGTAACTTAAGTAAAAAGAAATAGTAATATTACATCTGTAACAGATGGAATAAGCACAGATAAGCATAATCTTTTCATTGCTTTATGGAACTGCAATCCACCAGCAAGCGTACAAATCTGCATGATATCCTTGAGTGCTGGATTTAAATTTGGATCCAGAGGTGGAAGATGTACCACATTTTAAGTAGGCAGAGAACCTTCAGCTGACTAAATTTATACGCAAGCATCTGCAACTCACATACAGGAATAAAGCATAATAAAGCATAATTTCAGCATAATCGATTTCTCACTTGCTGTTCCTGATTTTTCAAACAGTACAGAGAATACAATAACAGGTACTGACTGGGGACTCAGGGAAGTGCTGCTCCATATGGTCCTCTGCTATATGTTACCTCCGGGTCCACTGGTAAAACCAGAGAGGAAAGTTCTGCTTTGGCACCAAAAGCCCCAATAACTCAAACCCATTCAGCAAGGGAAATAAACTGTGAGCAAACCATTTCAATTTCAGTATAACTCCATGCATACCAGAGTTTAGCACTTGAACACTGAAGAACAAACTGGCTATATAATCTTAGAATCATTTTTATTGGAAGGGACCCTTTAAGGTCATCTGGTCCAGCTGCCCTGCAATGAACAGGGACATCCACAGCTAGATCAGGCTGCTCAGAGCCCCATCCAGCCTGACCTTAGGTGTCTCCAGAGACAGGGCAACTCACCATTTCTCTAGGCAACCTGTTAGAGGTTAGAATAAATATGCTGATTGTGATTTATTAGAACAAAAGCATGCATTTGCTTTTTCACATAGTATGAGAGAAGGTGATTCTAAACTAATGACATCTTTCCACCTCATTTTCTGGTAAGAAGTTATTTTCCATACATCTCACTGTCTGCAATAGCAAACAGTAGTCCAAAGGAATGAAAGACTCAGTAGTGATTCAAAATGGTATAGGACTACTATATTTTCACCACAAAGCAATCTATGCACTGAAGAGTTCTAGTACTGCTCTCTTCTTTGTTTCTATCACCAAATTCATCCATCATGTGACAACATTAAAGTCATGAGACTTACATCCGGAAAGAACGTGCCCCAAGAAGTTACATATTTTGAGTTTCTATCATTAAATGGAGAAATACAGGGAGCAAAAAATTCTTCCATTCAACCAAGGACAGAATCGCAGAATCATCTGAGTTGGAAGAGCCATCTACTCCAACTCCCCTACAATGACCAGGAACACCTACAGCTAGATCAGTTTGCTCAGAGCCCTATGCATCCTGACTCCAGGGAGATCTATTTGCAGTTATATGGTGTCTGACCTTGAGGTGCCTTGGTACACAGCAAACAAGTGTTTCTGCAATACAGAGTTCCCAATTTCAAGCTTAATTTGTGTACTGGGTTCTGGCCACAATGGAGTCCATTTTCTTCATAGCAGTTCCTATTGGTCACACCACAGTGTGAAGGTCTCCTCTGCGTCTCGCTTCACCCTCGGGGACACACTGTGGGGTGCCCAAGAGGTTAGAGAGGGACACAAGACAGATGACCCCAAATGATCAAAGAAATATTCCATGCCATACGACAATGTGCTCAGCTACTAAAAGAGAAAACAGAAGCTCATGGAAGTTAGCTATCCTTTGCTCAGGAGCTGGCTGGGCCTTGGTTTGCCCATGGGAGGTGGGGCATGATTGCCTTTTCATTGCTTTTGTTTTCTCCCTCCCTCCAATTCTTTTGCTTATTAAACTATTTGCATCTTGGTCCACAAGTTTTCTTGCTTTTGTTCTTTTTCTCTTTATTGGTTCCACTTTCTTGGTTGGGTAGAAGGGAAGTGAGCAAGCAGATGTGTTGTGCTAGGGGCTACCAGGATTAACCTACAACACCGTGGGAAGAAAAACTTGGATATCCTCCTCCCAGTAACTCTTGCTGTTTCCTGAACGAAGTCAGAATAAGAAAAGGCTACAAAAACTGGTTTATGACCAGACATGAAAGGAACTTTATAATGATGGAGAAATGCACTGCAGTCAGATTCGCTCTCCACAGAGAGAGCTGTGCACAGAGGTGATCCTTTCAACCCCTCAAAATATCAGATACAATTTTGTTTCATATCTGGCTTTTTAAGGACAAGCGTTTCTTCCTGTAGCTACTTTTGCACCCTACAGAGTGCCTGAATGGGACTTCAGTCTCACAGCATTCATTTTCACCTGTACGCACTTACAGCAAATTTAAGAATTTAGCTAAGCTGAAAGATGTTATGTCCTGGCAGATCATGGGACAACAAATAGATACCAGGATAAAGTAAGGTTGGTGCTACACAGCAGAGACATGAATGAGCAACACATCACCACACAACCTACACCAGTGAACAAAGCAACACACCCCAGTAACACACCAACTAGCGGTGACTGAAAGTTATGGACAAGCCCTCTCTTCCACCTCAAAAAGTGACAACCTAGCAGGACCCCTGAAGACAGGAATAGTCCCTCCAACAGGCAGGAAAGACAGCTCAAGCAGTTGGGCACCTGCTCCCCAACAGGCAGCCTGCTGATATCTGAGAGAAGGCCAAAGATGCTCCACAGAAGGGAAATAAAACAGCTCCTCCTTTTGAAATGAAATGGCTTAGTTAAGACCTCAAGTATATTGTTAATTACTGGGGGAGGGAGGTGTTAAGAGAAGAGAAATGGACAAAATAGACACAAGGTTTAAAGTGAAATCTAGCAGCACATGCTTGGTGACTTCCATTACACGAGCTGCAGTCAGCACTGATCTTTTTGAACTATATACCACGTCCAAACACTGGCCCAGCTTGCATACTAAATCCAAAATTGATTTACTTAATTATGATTTTAAGCTAGGTAGGAAGCAATTGAAACCTACAATGGAGGTATAAAATTGGATGTAAGCAAACACTTTAGCAAATACACTGCCAGCACAGAAACCCACAGTATAATCAATGGAGTTTCACACAAGCATCAGGTGAATGATTATCTAATTAAGTCTGCCTTGCAAGCATATCAAAAGCAGCTCTGAGCATCTGCTACTCACAACAAAGAGCCAAAATCACAGAAAAATTAAGTTTATATAGCAAATTTTGTCTTCATGGTGTTGTCTAGCTACAAATAGCACTGCTGCATCTTGCGAATGTCTAAATATTTTCTGTCACCATTCCTACCAGCTGCCTACTAACTACATCTGCAAAACTGGAATAAGCCGGGGCCAGTTAACAACACTACAGAGACCAGTTAAAAAGCCCCCTAATGGCTTGAAATAGTGGTTTAAAAATAACATAGCAGTTCCAGATCCTGAAGAAACTAAATGCATTCTAAATAACTTCAAGTTTTCAGCACTCTACCCAGTAAATTTCAGGACACCAAAGCCAGGTTGTAGTTTTCAAATCTTAGAAAATGTCTGTCTTCAGGAATCATAGAAAAGCCTGGGTTGAAAAGGACCACAA
>PPHD01028824.1:0-10782 GCA_002909625.1 Bambusicola thoracicus
GCTTGGTTGGAAAGCTGTCCCTTGTCTCCTATTTTTAAATACAGGAGTACTTTAAATAGTATAACATTGTAATAAATTGTTCTGGCACATGGGAGGGGGAAATACATTTAGTTTTTGTCATTTTTGAAAGCACGTGTTTGTGAATTTCTGGAGTTCATTTCTTTGCCAAATGTCTGAAAAGCCCATTAGACGACTCCTAATTTCAATATTAGCAACCTTGGAACAGTTCATAAGCTGACAGCTTCCTATGAATGATATTTTATAGGCAAGATAGTCTCAATTTTTTTTTCTAATTGTTCTCATAGCATCCTCTAGTGGTCATTAAAATGAGGTCACAATAAGGCAGCAGCGGTATGTGATCTAGTGATTAAAATTTCTGTTAGCTATTAGTCAAAATGTCGTATTTTATCTGTCTAGATTTTATCATGTGCAGCCAAATGCAATTTTCTAATGAGGTTGCATAAGTACTGTGTTTTTAACAGATGTACTGCCTTGTATTACTGCAGGAGACTGTAATTTGCACTTTTAAATCTTCTGTGACAAACAGTGTTGTGCAGTTTACACAGTATGTTCTTCTTGTGGAATTATAACAGACGCTCATAAATACAATCATGTACATAAATACAATCAAATACAATACATGTGTATGATTGTATGCTATCATTTATCAGGCCTTTGAAAGGCTTCTTTGTTTATCCCTTTTTTAAGCTTATTTGCTTCAGTGTGTTAGATTCTTTCTGTGTTATTTAGGCCGTGCTTGTTATAATCTTTACAATCTATTTAATTTGCATTTGCCTTGAGTTAATATCTATTCAGCTGTATCTAGAAATGCTGTCTGGCTTTTTTTCTATCAAATGTCAATACATTATTGTTGAACAAATGCAGCTGTTTATTGAGAACTCTGTTGTGCTGATACTGTCATTCTAAGGACATACACATTGTTTACCTCCACTTTCATTATTTAGTTGCCTGTGTTTCAGTGGACAGTATTTAACTAGAGAAGTCCAAAGTGGTATTTGATCTCTTAATTTAATCTTTAAATTATTGTTGTGAATACACAAACAATTAGACTGTGAGTCTTAAGGGAATCTTACGTTCATCAGAAGAGGTAATAAAAAGGTTTCAAAAATTCATAATGTTAACCTACTATAAGAAGTGCTTGTGGTGTTTTAGGGAGCCAAGAAATGGTGAACCTAAACTGCTTTTTTTTTGCTTTGTTCTAAAATAATGGAATTTTAAAATGTGGTTGATCATGTTGTAAACGTGAGATTGCTTGCATATCTCTTGCTATAGCAAACTCCAGTTTAGACGAGGCATCATCAGCAGATGGGTGATCTCCTAAAGAAGTTAATTTTTAATTGACTAAATTTTAAGTTCTGAATGTTTCTCAGACTCTGTGGAATGGCAAAAATATTTTACACAGGAAACTTCAGAAGTTGAGAGGCGCTGGACTGCCTCCAAATCTCATGCTACTTCTTACAAAACATGAACACATCCCAGCTGTGTAAACATAATATTGATGTTGGCAAGATGATTTCTAGAAAATATACGCTTACCCAACACTTATTTTTTTCTGACTTGGAGTTCTTTTAGCAGTTGTGCGTATCTTCCTCGTGCTTTTGAGACTGCAGAGAACTCTGCTTCAGTTTGGTGAGAGAGACAGTTGGAAGACAAACTTCTTTAATACTTGCTGAGGAATTGACATGAGTGTTCTCTTAAGTTGTTGTCCAAGCCAGCCCAGACACTTGCAGCAGAATTTCTCCTTAGTATATGGAAAGAATTGTTTAGTCTTTCAGTGATGTTTTCCAACAGAAAAGGAACTGGCCCATTTATTTAACTTGGCTGTGATGGTTCCTTGTTTTTTTTTAATCCACTACAAGGTGAGTATCTGTAGTTGAGTAAAAGATGGGGCTAGCCTTAGAGGTTTAGTAGGAATTAAAAAGAATCCCAATGCAGATTTCACCGGACTCTATTTTTTAGATTTTCTGTAGGTAACAAGCTAGACAGTAGCATGACTGACTATTCTAAGTGTGGTAGGGGCAGAAACTGCTTGGTGCTGTCAGGTCTGTACGTAACTCTGGCTTGTGCTAACTGAACTTGCAGGAAAGCACAGTCTTAAAGGATATCTGCTGTAAAGAAGTAGGACCAAAAGAGGAAAAGGGGAGCCATTTACCACTTGGGATCATTGCCTCAGATAGCTGAGCTGAAAGATTAAACATGTTCTTCTTAGAACTCAGTTTATTTCACAGAGTCCCAGATTGGTTGAGGTTGGAGGGATCTCTGGAGGCCATCTGGTCTCATCGTCTGCTCAGCAGGATGCCTGCTTCTCCCTGATGGTCTTCCAGAACTGTGCTGAATTCTTCTTGCTTCAGTTTGTTGATAGTGTGGTACTCAAACCTGAGAGTAGCATTAACACCTGATCTGTGCTATCCTGACATGTCTGCACCAGTGCTCTCCAGTTCTTGTTAGCTGATAAGATATTAATGAGGGAATTAAAGCCTCATTCTTAGCCTTGTTCCAGGACAGTGAGTCATTCAAGTGAACCTGAGGTCTTCCAGAGGATGAAACCAGAACTGCTTTGCCTTCAGCAATGTTACAGTTCTGTAAGATGCTAGGAAACACAGTAGCCTCACAGCCGAATTTTCCTAAGTTGCGAATACATACTGTCTCATTGACAGCCTTTTTCTTTTGTAGTTGTTCAAAACTCCCAGGTATCTGCAGGAACTTCCATCAGATGGAGTTCCAAGATACACCTTGGTGTGTCATCTGAGGTGATGAGAAAAGTCTCAGGTAAAAGAGCAGCCTGAGACTACTGAGAGAAGGTACCGGAACTGCTGTACTGAGTGTGCTGTTCTGGCTGACAGGGCTGGCACTTTGTCCAGAGAAAACAGCACCCTTCAGATCTCTTCAGCTGATGAAGTGCAGAATGCAGAAGTCATCTCAGAGAATGTAGAGTATGCCAAGATGTCATGTAGTACAAAAAGAGGACTTCCCTGTTTACTTGGCTTTGATGCCACATCACAGAAGCTAGTATGACTATTGTAGTAAGAATATCCAGTACTTAAAAATAGACACAGGGCAACACCCAAGGTTTTGTTTTTTACGGTATGATTGTGTAAATGAGAGCGACAGAAATGTGAGAATGTTCTAGTAAGATAGTGATGTATTTTTAGATCTGCTCCTGAGAAGGAAGGTAGAGCTCTGTGGGGAGAACGTGCAGCCAACTGTACATGCTTAAGAGAAGTACAGCCCATTGAGCCCTTTTTCCTGTAGAAATATTTTTGTTTCGTTGTGTTGTCCTTTGACATCTTGCCTTAGGGTTATTACCTGAAATCCTTCCGCATCTGTAAGATAATTGGTAAGCTTTCTTGTCACTGTAGAGCAGCTGTCTGACTTGGGTAGGGCTGGGTTTTCTTTGCCACAGCCTTTCCTTCGTTTGCGTAAGACTTCATAAAACATTAACATGTATGAAATATTAAAAGGTGATCTTGTTTTGCTGTATTAATTACAGAGGAGTGGGAAATGGAATGTTATTAAGTGCTTAGGTGTCAAGGTGATGAGGCTGGTCTAAGTGCATAGTTCCTGTGACTGAAGCTGTGTTCTTCAGAGAAATCTTTCAGGACTGTTCTGCTGACATCTATTTAATGAAGCTTCTTACCTGGAGAGGGATTTGGGTGGCTTCAGCCAGGCTTCACTGAGAGAAGTGTCAGGCTTTCTCTTGATGTGGTTTTACATTTGGATAAGGAAGGCATAGACGTGCACTACTGTTGGAGGCTAGTGGAGGTTCTCCCATCACTAGCACTGAGATGTCATGGTCCTACTTCACTGAATGCTGTTGCTAGCAGAATGACCAACTAACTGTTCTAGTCATGTGCTGGGGCCTTGTTTGAGTGTTCTTGAGTTTAGATTTCTGGAGCCATGGGGCTTTGGCTTATTTACTGGTCTTAAAGTGTTAATGTCATCTGTGGTGTCATCTAATGAAATTGTCATACTCTTCTTTGTCCAAAATGCATTAACTCCTCTAAAAAGAGTTGCTTTAGTTCAGGATGACTGAGCTATGTGTTTTGTCTGGTTTATCGTATAGAAAACAGTAGTTCAACTGCTGTAACTGAGAAGTTAAACTTCCCCTATGTTTCAGCTTCATCTTTAGCTTCTTCTTCATTGTAGAAGTAAATAAGCATTTACGATGAAGAGATTTTTGGTACTGCTTAAGTCTCTGCAATATTTAATCATCACTTTAGTTTGAACCTACCGGTTTATAATTGCTAAGATTCTGTTTTAATACATAAAAAAAAGTTTCTCACAGTTCATATTCTATGTGAAAAGAATAATGTAATTGGATGTCTAATTTTTACATGTAAATGCAGTTCCAAAAACAAAATGATTCCTTTTATTTCCTCAAGTATGAATTTCCATTTCAGTCGTTCCTACCAATATTCTGCATTAATATTCAGCCAAAGGTGATGGAAAAATGCACGGAGAACTTGCGAAGGTAACTTGGACATTACTTCAGGCTGAGTGGCAGAGTCAGAGATGGGTGTATTTTTGGTTCTTCTTTGGCTTTATCCAGGTTTTAATTTCATTCATCCATCTGATCTCTCTGGAATGAATGCAATGAATTTCATTAAAGGGAACAAGGCTGTAAGTTTGAAGCAGCATGCTGGCATATCTGACAGTGTTTCTACATCATTTAGCTCCTGCAAAGTGTGAAGCAAAGAGGATAAAACATCACACCGTTAATAAATGATTAATAAAAGAGTAACTATGTTAATAAAAATCACTTATATTTTACTTCATTTTTCTTAAGCCTTGTTGTTCTTTAAAAATAGCTTTTGCTTTCAACTTAAGGTGTGACTATAAGAATTTACCTTAATAATTTGATGTATTGTTTGAATCACACAAACATATGAAGTATGTGCTATGCAGGACCAAACTCAAAGAATCAAAATTATTCAGAAGCTCTTCCATGAATTCAGTGAGGTAAGGAACCATCCAGTACAGCACACATTTGTTCATATTGAAACCAAAGGTAATACTACAAAACGTGCACGTTTTTGAAATGCTGTTATAAAAAGAAATAGTTTGGTGTAGACAAAGGGGAGAACAGGTGATCAGGATTTGTCATTTCAGTTCGTACTGTTTCTGGAATTAAAGTCAGAGCTTTCAAACGTACCTCAAACCAAATATTTTGGGTTATTATTTTTCTTTTTTTTTTTCCTGGTCTACTAATAGGCTAACTGCAGTTCTGTGTAAGGACTGAGCAGCAGTTTTAACGGAGCTGTTTGAATTGTTGCTGTTGCACAGACAGGTATGGTGCGCTGTGACACGGCTGTTGGAACCCCCGACTACATATCCCCCGAAGTTCTGAAATCACAAGGGGGTGATGGTTATTATGGACGGGAGTGTGACTGGTGGTCCGTAGGAGTTTTCCTATTTGAGATGCTAGTTGGTAAGTAGCAATTTCTTCTGCTGAAAAGGTTGTGGTTTAGTCTGTGCTGTGCCTCTCTTTGCTTTGCTACCAGGGCCTTGTTATACATCATTATCTAACAGCTTCTGACTTCTGGCTGATGCAGTTGTTTCATCCCTGTTCCCCTGGCTTTCTGTCTCTCTTATGCTGTCACAGCATTTTTATCTTGGATCGACTATCTCACAGTCTCAGTAAATGCTTCTGCCATCTTCAGGTCGGTATTGAGTTGCGAGGGATGCAGAAATGGGAAATGAGTGGGAAGGACAGAACTGTTTTTATTTTGTTTGTTTTTGTGTTTTCTTCTTCTTCCTCTCCCAGCACTAGCAATTGTTACTGATGGGTCAAAATGTCTCTGGCAGTATGGCTTGATTCTTTCTTTCTTGCTTGTGTCAGGATTTTCCAATAAAATACACTGGATTGCTATGGCAACTAACATAGAATATAATCAGTTAAGGACATGAGTCATGTGCAACTTAAAATACTCAGAAGATCAGTATTATAGCCCGATTACAGAAAGAAGGAATTGAGCATGTAATTATTCAAAATACAAATCAGCATGTTTTGGGAATATTGCAGATGTGGTGTTTCTGGCATCCTGAGCCCTGAAAGATGCTTTCATAGAATCACAGAATGGCTTGGGTTGAATGGGGCCCCAGGGATCGTCAGATTCCAATTTCACTGCCATAGGCACGGCCACCAACCTCCATATCTGGTACTAGAACAGGCTGCCCAGGGCCCCATCCAACCTGGCCTTGAACACCTCCAGGGACGGAGCATCCACAGCCTCTCTGATGCTTTGATAGATGCTGCAATTGAAATCTCCTCGTTTTTGGGAATTAAAGCAATTTGATGTATAAAAGATGTGTTTTATAATTAATAGTCTCATAACCGATTTTAGCAAAAAATGAATTTCTTCAGTAATTAAAATATTAGACACTTGCTCAGGGACATGATTTAGCAGAAGGTTGTTAGAGTTAGGGTAGTGTGGTTAGGTTGTGGTTGGACTTGATGATCTTTGAGGTCTTTTCCAACCTGAACAATTCTATGATTCTATGACATAGATGCCCAGAAATGTTTTCTCAGGGCTTGTTGTGTGTTTTTTTTTTTTACTACATCTGAGAGGATGATCGCCTTGTTATTACTGTAACAAAAACCTTTTTTGAAGTGAAGGAGAGGTACAGTTTTTGCAGGAGCTGAATTATGTGAAGGAGCCTCTACTTGTTTAGAACAGAGATCCTTCTGCGTTTCACTGCATCATCGTGATGTAATTCCAGGCTTTCAGTACGAGTTGTTAAGCTGAGAGGGTTTATATTTGGTGTAGTTTTTCCTAAAATTTGGAGTTGTGTATTGCAAAATGTCTAATATTTCATAAATTTCATGCACTTTTCCTACCACAGGCTATCTATCTTGTTACAGTATTCGAAGCTATGCTATTTTTACAACTTTTTTCCTTCAGTACTCATGTTGTTTTGTTTTTTTTCTTTACATTCTGGACTGGAATCTTTGCTTTCATTAACTCTGTGATTTTCACACTTTCAGATGGGTGTGAAATAACAGTTTTGTTACTGTTGCAGTTCTGGACTTGTCATAATCCCATGTGTGATTAACACTGTACTCCTCCTGTTGAATTCCATCTGTATTCTTTTGGCTTTTTGTGAAGCCTTCCAGTCTTCTTGCTTTTTTTTTTTTTTTTTTTTAGGTAATCCCAGCTTCTTTCTGCCTCTAAAAAGGGTGTATGATTTTCTATCTGCACAGTCTTTTTGAAATGTTTCTGAAATCTGCTTCACCTTCATACTGAAAATTACAGGGCTTAGTTATGCCCTGTAATTTTTTTGTTTATTTGTTATTCATGATCTAATTCTAATCTGGATTGTATTTCCTGTCTAACAGTGCCAACATGATTTCCTTCAGTGACTCTGTTTGCAAACACAGTGTTTGAGGCTCATGTCAGATTCATTTGACAGCGTTTGAAGAAACATGCAGCTTCTCTTAGATAACTGTATAGCTTTTCTGGTTCTTGTAACTGAACTAGAAATAATTGGGCTATTCAAGACACATCTACTCCCACATACACTGCTATTATGAAAGAGACACCAATGAGATTGCCTAGGGAGGTGGTTGAGTCACTCTCCCCAAAGGTGTTTGTGGAGAAATGGTGGTGGTAGGTGGACATTTGGACTAAATGATCTTGGAGATCTTTTCCAACCTTTTTGATTCTATGATTCTGTGAGATGGTTTGGAGTATTTGATACTGCCCAACTCTGGAGCTGAGGTGGTGCTGGAGGTGAGGCCACGTAGTGCAGAGCAGAGTGGACAACCCCTCCCCTCTCCCAGTGGCAGTGCTGGGCCTGGTGCAGCCCAGAGTATGGCCGGTCCTTCTGTCTGTAAGGACACACTTTTGGCTCGTATTCAGTTTGCTGCCATGTTCTGTGCTTATGTCAGCAAAGAAACTAAAATTAACTGAATTTCGTGCTGCAGAACTTTAGGTGAGAAAGGTGGCTTTTAAAATCTCAGCTCTGGCTGTGCTAATATGGGCACCCAAGCTGATACAACTTGACAGTCAGCAAGATTAGCAAGTGCGGGTTTAGCAGTGCCTGACACACTCTGAAGGCTCCCCAGGCAGCTCCAGGGGCAGGGCTCGCATGCCTGCCTCTGAAATGCTCTGGGAAGGACAGTGGTGGAGGCTTTCCAAGGAATGTGCATTTGCAAGCTGTGAATGAGGTTCAGACCCTTAGCACCCATGACAGAGCATGAAGGTTACACCTAAGTGTCATCCACCGTGTAAATTAGAGAGCAGTGACACTACTCAGGTTGAACAACATACACAAATCACTTGGTAACATTTTTGGTAGTAATATGTGTATGAAAAATGTGTAATTCGGTATGTAATGAAGGCGTTTTGTCTGAGGAACTTTTTTAGTAGTATATATTATTCTGTACCCTGCATATTCTCTCCATTTTCCTCATTAAAAAGCAGCTTTAGGTAAAAACTACTTGTAGATTTTGTCCCTCTTCTCTTTTTTGTCTTCATCTTACGCTACTTGAACATTATTCAGAATAACAATCAGTTTACCATTTTATTTTCAGGTGATACTCCTTTTTATGCAGACTCCTTAGTAGGGACATACAGTAAAATTATGGATCACAAGAACTCATTACATTTCCCAGATGATGTAGAAATCTCTAAGCATGCAAAGAACCTCATCTGTGCCTTCTTAACTGACAGGTATGTGCATGCGTTATTTTGGTTCTATTTTTGCTTTAGATAGTACTAACACATTTGCACTGTAAAAATGAATTTCCAGCACCTTAACTAATTTCTCTTCAATTCTCCTTCACAAAATCATCTGCACATTGGTTTTTCTTATGGGGTATTTTTCTAGGTGTAGTATTCTATTTCCTGGGGGGCAGCTCTTGATACATAATGTACTCTTTGCTGAGGAAATCCTCCCCGTGCTGTGAAATAGAGCAACAAACCTGTAGGGCTGGAAGTAGTTTTTAAGACCCAAAAGGCAGGGACCAAATTGTTGTGATGAAGTGGACGCTGCTTATAAAAACTGAAAACATACTTTTATGAAAACAAGCATATATTTGCCTAGTTTGTTTGAAATTTCATTGAATGTTCAAAGTTTTCTCTTTGAACTAGTGTTACTAACTGATAAGTATAGGTAAGAGAGAAAAAGGATGTTGTCCCAGATATATATAAATCAAGTTCTTCCTTCATGAAGCTGAGGGTTTTTTTATTGATATTAATCTGTGTAAGCTCATTCTTGACCTGAACTCTTAAATTTTCTTTAGTGCCAGAAAGTAGAGGTTACCTCAGATTTCTCTGATTAAAGAAAATGACACTGTAGGTTCAAATTCAACTCCGGATTGATGATGTGTCACCTAAATTTGGCTGCAACTCAATGTTCTGCTTGTAGGGAGTGAGGGATCAGTAGAAAAAAAACCAAGAACAATCATAAATGAATAAATTGCCTTATAATGGTTTTTATATTCACAGAGAGGATTGCTCTGCTCAGTAAAGATATACTTTAAGTGTTTCTAACCCTCAATAGCTGCAGGGCAGAGAGAAAACAGGAGCAGAATTGAATAACATGAGTGCAGCGAGGTCTGTTTCCCCTACGTGTGTTTGCCTTCCTGTTTATATTTAATGCAGCACTCAAGCAATTTATTTGAAACAGATGCCTTCTTTCTGTGTGCGTGATCAGTGATGAGGCACTTAGAGGGACAAGAAGGAATAAGCATCCACTCCGTGATTTATTAGTTCTGTTGCACGCATTGGCTTTATGTTCTCTTCTCGCAGATAGTTTTGAGACTTCACTTGGTCGAACTGGAAGTTTCTTTTTGAACTTGAGATTTACTTCATTGTAAATATCAGCAATAGACGTGTCAGGGTTAGTTATGGGGCAGGGGATGGAATTCTTAAAATATTTATTTCAGTTCAGCCTTGAATAACTGTTCTGTGTAGTAAGTTAGACCTTCCTTCACTTGGGTCTTAAGGTTTGTCATGTGGTTTGGCAGACAGCGGCCCTTGGCAGTTCCTTCTTCCCCTACAGTGCTGGCGTTTTGTTTTTCTTTGGAGTTTCTTCTGAGCTTTTGCCTTAGTGCTCTCTTTCTTGTTTTTCTCCTCACGTGGCAGACTCCAACTTCTGGATGTTTAAGCAGTCACAGGGAGAGTGAATATTATATATTTTTATATAAATACATTTTCATATGAGAAACTGTGGATCATTGGTTGATGTGTTTTTCCTTTTTTTTTCTTTCATTTGACCATTGATGTGCTTTACACAGAAAATCTTTACTGACAGCTTCTTTGCTGCGTGTGAGCAAGTTATAATAAAAACAAGTGCTGTTTTTCCTAATATGAATTTGGCTTAATTGCTATGTTCAGGGACGTGCGACTTGGGAGAAATGGGGTAGAAGAGATAAAGCATCACCCTTTCTTTAAGAGTGATCAGTGGAATTGGGACAACATCCGAGAGAGTAAGTAGATTAGCTTGAAAGTTACATTTTTATTCAGTATTTGCATAAGGCTACTTAACAGTAATAATACAAATGAAAAACGCTTAAAGGCTGTATGAACTAAGTAAATGTTTTCTGTCTATCATGAATTTTGCCTGAATTTTCTTATTTCTCATTAACATTCTAAAACCTGTATCAGTAGGGTTTAGTAGGAGAAATGTCTACTTTCTGAAAGTATTCTCATATTTATTATATTTTAATTTGTAGTTTGCTGTTTTGAATAGCAGAGCTGGATGTTCTAGAAATCTAAGCAGAAGGGCTGCTTGTTGGGTTCTATTTCTGTCTGACTT
>PPHD01028826.1:0-10781 GCA_002909625.1 Bambusicola thoracicus
CTGAAAAAGTTAGGAAGAGCTGTCTCCAGCACCTAATTTATCAAAACTTGCTATGAACTCACTGCATTCAGGTAGAAATCACTAGATTCAGTGATACATTCAACACATTGTATTCCTGGGCACATGACGGTTTCCCTACTTAAAAGCTGAACAACACATCATTAGTGGTAGTGAGATAACTGATAATTAGAGTATTCAGCCTCCTGCATATTTATGACCCTCCTTGGGTGTGGAAATTTCACTGTGGCACAGTCAATTTGTCTGTTAAGGGAAAATGAAGCAATTCAGCAGACTGTTGCTCCTGGAATGTAATGCAGTAACTAAAAGCAAGGATAGGTGAAGGATAGGGAAGTGTGTAAGCATGACAGTGATATCTGGTCTTTTTTCTGATAGTGATTCCAAAGCTTTTTGAAAATTCTTGAGGAACCCTACAACTCCCAGCATAAAATACCATAGCATTTTACAGGCCATAGACAAAACCAGATGGGCAGTTTGCCCCTACTCTGTGAGAAATCTTTTACATACCCATGTGCATGTGCCTGGCTGGTGTGCTTCTGCTGTGACCTGGCACTCTCTTCTTCATCGTTTTTGCAAAGACTGCTATGGTATTGCTTTCCCCAAGGATAAGAAAGAGATAGGCAGAGCAGCCTGAATGGGCACTCTTTCTTGGACTTGTTATGAAGAAGATTCTTCAAACAGTTCTGCCTGGGTCACTGTTTCTGCTCCTTGCAATCAATCTGAGGCGTGTGGGCATCAGGTACACCTCTGTGTGAGCGAAAATATAAGCTGTCCTGGTTACTGCTTGGAGGCAAAATATGTCAGAGCACAGCCACATCATACAGTAGGGTAGGACAAGGAAGAGAAGAACAAACTAAGTTGCGGAGGAGGATCAGTAGAACTCAGTGAACTCCTCTCTCAATTGTGTTTGAGACATTTGTAGCCAAGGTTAAAACTCATATGCTGTAATTGTGTTCTCACACTTTACACAGAGATTGAATAGTCACCTTGGGGATAAAAAGAGAGCCCCAGGAAATCTGAGTGAAGTGAGTAAAGCAGAAATGGAGCCACCGTTCTTAGCACCTTTTGCCAGCAAATCATTTGCACATATTGGGCATCCACGCAGTCATATGGAGGACTGAAAAGAAACATCTGCTAGTTGTCCATACAGTCTGCTTCCAACCACAAATGTTCTGAGTGCAGAACCCGACCAAAGAAAGACAGGCCTATTCTGCTTGTTGTATCTCAAACGCTTTGGTATGTCCAGTGGTTTATAAAAAGCAGGAAAACCAGCACCAAGAAACAACAAAAAGCACTTGAAAGCTTCACTATAGTCTGGGTAAAAAATTATCTCTGGCATAATACTGGAAAAGAGAAATGGGCTCTGGCACTGCTAACAATTTAAAAATATATTCAGATGCATTTAGGGAAGCATATACTGTATGCCTGGAGAGCATAAAGCAAGTTTACTGTTGCTGTCTAATTCAGAATAAAAGCAATGTAGCAGTTAAGTGGGGGAATGTGTCATGTAAAAGGACATAATTATTCAGAGACAAGTGATAAGCAACACTGCTGGTGCTCGTGACTGCAGAACAGTGTCATCCTCTTACTGGGACCCCTACTTGGTGAACTGTAAAGATTATGCTTTTCTGTTTCCTACCACTTCATTCAGTGGTACTGGATGTAGAGCTGTTGTAGTATAGAGTATGAGCAGATGTCTGGGAAGGCCAAGGGTAGTATTGCTTTACATTGAGTAGAGTTTCTGTGCTACACTCTGCATTTCCAGTCTGTCCTCATTAGCTTTCTGACTATGTGTCTGTCCTTCTGCTGACATTTTGTAGTCCTTATGTGTCTATAAAAGATTTTCAAATCCTCTTGCAGTTTGTTCTGATACTTACTTGCCCATCAATCATGCGATCCAGTCCGTAACCTTGTCAGCAGAGAGGAAAAATATCCTACCAAAAGTTTAGGTTTCCTGGAGCCCAGCTTTGTTTTCAGGTACCTTCAAAGAGCAGTGCTTCTACCTAGGCCCCCTAGCCTTACTCACGCTGCCTGGGGGGTCTGGAAGGGCTGAAGAGAGTAGCTCTGGCCTGAGGCTGGCCTCTTGCCTGCAGAGCTGCGGCAGCTGGAGCTTGTGCTTGCTTTTTTCTCACCGTCTCCAGCAGTTTGGGATTACTTTCTTTGGCTTAGTATTAGCGGAGGGAACAGATGGATCTCATGAAACTGAGAGGAATCTCTTGAAACAGTGAGATTCATAGTCTCCCTCCTGGCCTCTTAGTCTTTTACAGATACTTGCTTAATTCCTTTTTTTTTTTTTTTTTTGTATGCTTGGGAAGGTAGATTCCACTGTCTCGTTGCCTGTTCATACTGTGTGGCCTCATGTCTCCTTTCTTCCCTAGTCATTTGTAGGTGTGTTGCTGCAGCAGAATGCAAGCACATGGTTTTTTGGGATGTGCGCACTAATTGTTGCTTTTGTACATGTTATTTTGGGAAAAAAAAAAGTGAATATGCCCTTTTTGATCTCAGTGTTGTATTAAGGAGAAATCTGACTTAATAAACACATAAAGGGAATAATCTCAAAAACGTTAATAGATTCCAAGTGCCAAACTCCTCTCCCTTCTTTGTGACTTTCCAGGATGCTTTTGGGAAAGTTACCTCTCCTGTCTATCTGGAGCACAAGAACAGGAACCACCGCCTTCTGCCATATCAGAATGCATTTCAGCTAACTATATAAAACCACTATGATTCTGAGATAGCGGTAACTGAATCAGAACTGAGACTCAGACAGGAAAGCAATCCATGATAAATTGATGTAAAAATTATGTAAGCACTTGCCTGTTTCTAACAAGCCATGGTGCAACTTGCACAGTTGTTGAAGCTTGGTAAAATTCAAAGGTGATGCTTTCATTTCTAAATAAATAAAATTTAGAAGCGTTATTTTACGAGATGCCTTTCCATGTCAGTTTTCAGGTTTACATAAGTTTTTATGATAATAAGTTCTTAACTGATTGTAAAGAAATGTACAAAGAAAAATTCAAGTAGAGATTTAATTATAACGGCTTTACCAGTAACCACTGCACTAGCTGGGTGCTGGAGAGAACAATATTAGCAATGATAGACATACAGCAATATATAACAAACTTGAAGAACTGAAATCCATTGGGGATCTTTTACCAGATGGTGCCCTATGGAGAGGAAGAATTCCAGTGAAATTGATTTACTGTCTTTTGTTTAGCTGCTTACAGATTGTATTTGTGGTCAGAATGAAAATGCATGTAATGTGGTTTGCCGTGTAAACACTGAGTTTGTTCTAATACAGTGATCAAATAACCTTCAAAGACTGTGAACACTGAAATACAGTTGAGCTAATATTGGAAGAATATTGCTTACTGAGACATTGCAAAATACATATTGTAAGAACACCTTTTCTTATAGTATTTAATGCCATAGAGGAAACTTCAAGTATTGTTTCCGCAGTCATGAAATATGGCCATTCAGTAATCCTACAAAGCCTGTAATCATCTGTTACAGGTCCGCATTGGTTTTATATATACATTCTCATCACATTGTTCTAGTTCTTTGTGCTAACATTCGACAGGCACAGTTGTGGATTGGGATGTGAGTTCTTTTGTGAAATATGCAGTTTAGTAGAGATTTTTTTTTGTGGTTGTCTTTTCACTTCACCTATGGATCAGGTATATTCTGCTACAAGGGAAATGGATGCATGAAATAAAGGGCAGTGATCAACCATAAGCTAATCAGGTCTCCTCAATGGAGTTGTGTGTCACTTGAATTCATGTGTAATCTCAGCTTAGCTGAGTCCGTGACAGTACTAATTTCCTTCATACTATTTTATAATTTGCTTGAGTTGTCAGTAGATTGTTAACCATCTCAGCTTTGGGAGCTAGTAGGGTCTGTTCCAAAGCCCACTATCAGAACAAAGTCACTGGAGAACGGTGTGTCCTATATATGATCTTCTTAAGCTGAAGTTATCAGCCCCCAGTAGTGTCCCACAGCTAATGACCCGTTTGCTACTCCAAGCCCCATTCTGTCCCTTGTGAGAAGAAAACTCAAATTGTATGTCATGATTTGAGTTCCTCACTTGCTGAGACCACCAGTGGGTACTTCCAGATGAAGAGCCCTACTTTAGTCCTTCAGAATGTGACAGCTGACTGTGTCTTTCTTAGTCTCTAAAACAACATTAACCCTCAAACTGTGTACGAAGGTGATCGTTCTAAGGAAGCAGTGGT
The DNA here is from genome assembly GCA_002909625.1 of Bambusicola thoracicus. Lineage (NCBI taxonomy): Eukaryota > Metazoa > Chordata > Aves > Galliformes > Phasianidae > Bambusicola > Bambusicola thoracicus. The sequence goes on from PPHD01028826.1 coordinate 4,248, forward strand.
GCTCAGTAAACACCTCTAGGAGAAAATGGACACATTTCTGGGGCTTAAGAGTTTTGAAAGGATAATGTGAATTGGCAGCTATAACAGTAACTGCTATGCCATTCATCTCTGTCTGCTGTTGAGTTGCATCAACATGTTTAGCTCCATGCCAGTTTGGCCTTTTTATTTCCGACTGTTCAGGCATGCTCAAGTTTAGCATGATGCCTAGAAGAGGCAAGAGGAAGGAGAATGTTCTGGGTATCATGAAGCCTTCTGATCCTCATCAATGAGGCTATAAATCTGGCAATCTGAAGCAGTTTTTTTTTTTTTTTTTGAAAGAACACTATTAAAATTGCATTAAAATGATTGAAATTGTAGTGTTGCAGCTGACTGAAAACCCACAAGTGAATATCTCTTTCACTATACGCGCTCTAAATTTCGTGCTGTAAACTAGAGAGAGATTAATTTGTTTCCACTAATGTCAGAATAAATTTAGAATTTGTTCTGAGTATGAGTGTGAAATGAGGCAGCTGTCAGCATGATTTACCCCTATCATTGCTGAGCTGGCAACTCACTGCAGTGAAATGATATTTGCAGCTCTTTTGCTATGGCATGCTAGGGTGACTACTGACAGCCTATGCAAGCCCAGGCACAATCAGTGTCCATTTAACAAAGAGTAGGACACTTAGGCTCTTACTTTTAGAATCTCTTATGTGAAGTGATTCATAATCAGTGCTATCTCCCCAGCAGCATCTCACATCTTTACGGCACAAACACTTTCTGTGTCTGGCCCTATTTGCCGTATTTGAATGTTGTCTATGCTAAGTCTCTTTATTGCTGTGTTCCTTCAGTACTGTTGTCTTCTTCTCAAAACTCACATCAAAATCATCAGTTATTAAAATCAAATGATGCTGAAACCTGTGCTCCAAGCTACAGGTGCTCACCTCTGGTGAACAATTGGCAAGATGCTCTGGGGATAGAAAAGGAATCAAATTGATTCCTACTCAGTTTCTTTAATAATCGACCCTTCTGTGAACTAAGAAGAAATGTGTCATTTCTGAGAGCTCGTTGGCTTATGACTTTTCAAAGGAAACATTAATTTCCTCCATTATTCCATGATATATGATAGTTTGATTTCCATGCTGAGAAATGTAGCTGTACACTTCCAGATGAGAATTAGTGTATTCCATTCCTAATGTGGAGAGAGAATCCGTGTCCTCAGCTGGAATGAGTTAATACAGATCCCTTTTCTTCAGGGAAGGCAACCCCATGAGGATCTGTCCATTGACGAGACTTTATTTATTACATTAACAAGTCTGATATTGATGAAGGCACCAAACTCTTTTTTTTTTCTCTCTCTTTATTTCTTTATCTTTGTTGTTTTTTGATGTCTGTTTGTAACTACAGATTTTGTTGCGCTGTCAGTCATCACAGTCCTGGCCTCTACTGCTTCAACACCCAAATGCTTTCCTGAAATTTCATCAGAGACCACACTAAAACATTAGGACTGGAGAACTGTCTAGTAACAGATGAGATCTGACTACAAAATATGAGAAATATATCATAGCAGTTGTATTGCTTTTATTCTGGTATTAAAAGTGTTTTTACTTGGCATCAAAATAAACTGTTAGTGGCCAAGCTGTTTAGCCAGGATGTGTTGTTGGAGCCAGGGGAGGACAGTCAGGGAATGACCTGGGCCAAAATACAGTTCTGATGAGCTCTGCTGTTGTGTGCTTGCTGCTTGAATATTTTTTCCAGCCAAAATTTTATATAACCTGTGGGGTACACTAGGGAAGCACTTTTGTAACAGAAATAGCAAAAGCAAAAATGTGCAGACTTTTTGAAGATAGGGGAAAGCAACGAAGACCATAACAGTCTTTGTGGAGGATAGATACCAAGTGAGAACATGCACAACTCACTTCAGTTACCTGCTCTGGAAGCCAAAGAAGTTCATTGTAGCATGTGGTTACAAAAGATTAACTGAAAGTGCTATCTCTATTCAGATTAAAGAGCTGAATTATCACCTGACTCTTTGGAGTCCAAGATTAATGCTTATGACTGGAGGATGCTGTTGGCTTTTGGGCGTCACTGTGAAGGTGGCATGGTTGACTGGTAAAACCTGAGGGTAGGACTCTGCAGAACTTGGTTGCAAACTTCCTGCATGAACTTCGTTAGTTTATGGGAAGGTGTTCAAGAAGGCTGCATAGCACTTGAACATGATCTATCAGGTGAATTTCTGGCTGAGTCAGTTGTGTATCTGCCCTGTGTTGTCTACACTTCCTGCTCCTTAATCTTGCCCTGTTTTAGTCAACAGCCTGTGCATCCTTCTTTCCACAAATCTTTTGTCTTTGACTGCTGCCCACTGAACTCCATAGGATCTTTGCTTTCTTGATCCTTTGAAGTCCTCTGTTTTCACCAATATACAGTGCCATTTTGAAGTACAGATTAGGTGCATAAAGCACATGTGGAATAGCAGATTTGTGTGACAAACTGTTGAGAGATCTTGGGCTGGCTCTGCCTGCTGTGCCTATGTCAGATTTCAGTATACTATATTCTGGAGATTCAGTTTGTCTCTGAAAGCAAGCAAATTTCAAGAGGCTGTTTTTAGGTCTTGAAGTCCTGGTATCCTTAGCTGGGTGCAGTTTTAGAACTCCACTATTCCTTTGTGTGTGAGCATGGATGTTTGACCAACTTTTTGCAGTTTCCCCCCAGCTGCTTGAGTTTACTTACATAGGCAAGCAGAACCATTAATGTTGGGAGTACTTATTAAACATGAATATGGCTAAGAATAATCCTGTGAGGGGAAACTGGAGGGACATACCAGCATGCTACCCACTGTAAAACAGTTGATACAAATGATGTTGCTGGAATGGTGATACAGATGTTTTACCAGACCTCATCTGCTCTCAGTAGACCCACCTAATCAGTTTGCAGTTTGATGACCAGAAGTACTGTCTGGGATTGCACGCCAGGGGCTTATGAAAGAAAGAACTTATGAGATCTTCAGAAGGCCCTGTGAAAGGGGAACCACTCCTTCCCAGTGTTTGGTGGGTGAGGAAGTTGATTTCTCTCATAGAGATATTTCTAGGCTTATTCATATCGCAAACTATTTTCTTGCTTACTCTGACATACTTTGCAAAAATATTTCGATACGAAGAGAAATAGCCCTTTCCATATGCTTTTATTTCTGTCTTATTGTCAGTACAACACTGAAATCTAATCCGTATTAACCCGAGCAGCAGCTGAGGTGTATCTGGCTTAATTAGAAAAGGGACTGTTTTGTCATTTGATGACTGCTGGTGCCCAGGCAATGCAGAAGAGGTAAATCAGAGTGACCTCCACATCTGTGCACGCACACAGGCAGACCAGGGAAGTGCCTAGTTAAATTAACATGCACTGATAATAACTAATTTTTGTAGAGTGCGCCTATCTTCAGCTTCCACTTTTAAAATCTGTTATCACTTCCCATAACTAAGATCTGAAGTCTTTGTGTAGTTTTGCTTTTGATCTTGATGGAGTTCTGGCATGGATTAAATGGTGGTTTCCTTTCTTTTTTTTTCTTTTTCTTCAGCATCATAGACAAAGAAGTGTCGTTAATGGCAGAAATTGACAAAGTTAAAGAAGAAGCCAGTAAGTACAAAACATGTCAGGGAACTTCTGGTATGGTCATGTAAATATTTGTTCTGTTTGGCAGAAAACCACACAGTGTATTAATTCAATTCCCAGCATTCTCACATCTTTTGTTATACGCATATTCTCGGGTGTTTTGGGAGAGATTCTCTGTAATTTCTGTTTATAAGGTTTGTATAGCAAAGCTTCAGTATTTTGACAAGGTAGACCGAAAATTTGCATGAAGTTAGATTAAAATTATATATTCCTTCTACTTACTTAACACAGATTTTTGGTACTCTTGTTTTTCCCTTATTTCTGTGATTTCTTGACTACTTTATTTTGATTTCTTAACCATTGTTTTTGCTTGCTTGTCATCATATGTAAGTTACAGTGCTGGAAGTTGCTAGAGGAACAGGTTACTCTGGTTTTGCATGCCTTTAAGGGGTAGTGATCATACTCATGAATTAGAACAATAAAAATGCCTACTGGAATCTGTTTTCTTAATGATCTGTGAGAGTTGATCCGACTCCAGGCTTTCATGTCATCTCTGTTTATTACATAGGTGAGGTATGTATATGGTTTGAAGGGGGGAAAAGCAATTTGACATATATTAGCATAGCATAGTATCTTTCTTATACCCACCAGAGACCTAGCATTCATGGACAAGTAATCAAGGGAATATGTTTTGATAGAGAAGGATAAGCATGGAACTAAAGAATAACCCAAGTGTTGTTAGAATTATATTTTGCCTAATAGATTAAAATATTGCTGACATACATGCATATAATTCTTTCATTTGTTTGTGAATCTAAGGCCCTTTCAAGGGGAGTGTTCCTGAATGTTTCACTTGTATTTAGAACTCTTACTGAGCTCACAAATGCATACTAGTTAAATTAAAAAAAAAAAAATTAAAATCCTCTGTTGCTACTTTAAGTCTCTTACAGTTGTATACATATAGAGACTAAAAAGAATGAGATGCTGCTGCAGCAATTGGCTGTAGTTTAGGTTTGGAATTTGGTATGCTAACTCTTCTGATGCTAACCTGTGAAGGAGTTGTGGATGGAAATGTGCTTTTTACCTGTAGAGAATGCCATAATCAGCTACAGAACACGTGCACAGTTCCAGGAAAACCAATGGCAAAATTCCTATTGATATCAGCGGACATGAATCCAACTGCATAAACAAAAACACATTTTGAAAATCCACAGTCCAGGGATGATGATATCATGATGGCCACTTCATTGATTTTAGCAAGGGACAGTAGCTGTTTTTGTGGAAAGTAAATGTTATTCTTATCTATAGGCATGTAAGTGCTGTAATCACACATGGTGGGTTTAGTTTCCCTGCTTTCGTGCTTACTAAACACACGACATTAGATGGCTTTTGTACCTGTGTAGTTTCTGTTGACTCTCAAGGCTATTGTAGGCCTATAAAGTGCCCTCAGAACTTTAACTGGAAAGTTCTTGTAGGGCTATAACATTCTAACCAAGATTTACATTGTTTTCGCATCCTTTTGCTGCACTGGAGGACTGTTTTAATGTGGGTAATCCTACTGTCAATACTGAGAAAATTTCCAAACATTATCATTTCAGTTTTTGTGCAAATGGGTATTTGGTTGGCATCTCACTCTTAACTATCAGTAGGAAATGAGATCGTATGGTTTGAGCAGTCACTTCAGCAAAGGCAGTGCTGACCATGGGGAGAAACAGTATTATCATCACCTAGAATAAGTAGTAAAACTGTTGGGCAAAGAAAAACAGCTAGTGAATTCTTCGTGTAATCCAACAAACATTTCTCATTCTTGGAATTTGTATTCCACAAAAAGGAAATTGAAGATCAGCTGAAAGGACAGATAAATGCCTGTTCTTAGCAAAAGCAGTAATATTGGCAGAGGCTTATCAACGGATTGAAGGGAGCAGTAGCCACATCCTGACTTCCTGTAAGCTCTACCTTATGCAATGCACACTCCTCTGTTGCATGATGGGGTTCTCCCATACAGCTGTACAGCCACTACTCTGTCTTCCCTGCACTTGCTGGACTATTCTGTGCTTCCAGAGGAAGCTGCCATCCAATAAATAAATGCTACTGAGTTGAGACATAAATTCTTACCCAGCAAAAATGATATTATAAAGTATGAGCTGGTTGAGACTTGCCAGGACTGCTCTGGAATTCTATGGCAAATGAAGGCAGGAAAGTCTCAGCATCTGTAACGAGATATCTGGCTTTATGATACTTTACAACAGCTGCCACCCACTTACCATATCTGTGATGTAAGCTGTAGACAGGAGGCTGCAGTTGAAAAGGCTGTGATTGGTAGTTTTTTATATAGAGATGCTGTCTTTCTTCTCCACCGTGTTGATCCCACCAGCCCTGAGTACAGTCACCATGTAGGGTAGCAGAATTTGCAGTTTTCCACCAAAATTGTCATATGTCACGTTATCCTGAACATAAGTGGACTTGCTTTGTGACTCATGGTTAATCTTTTCTTGTAGAAGTGTAAATATTCATCACTTCCTTATACAAGACATATGGACAGTAGTGAATAATTAGTATTTTTTCATGAGGATGTAAGACTGCTTTGCCCTACAAGTGGTGGTGTTTAAAACACTGCTTTGCCCTAGAAGTGGCAGTTATGCGTATTCTGTACTTGAAAGCAAAACTGCAGTGCCAGTGATTTGAACATATACCAAATATGTACAGATTTTATTTTTTTTTCAGGGGAGCTATAAGCCCCTACGTACATACATTAAAGAGAACATTTCTTCAGAAACAGACTGCTGGCTCAGGGAATGTGAAATATCTAAATGAAAGGATGCCTGAATTTGTGCTCCAGAGTAAGGCACTGGAAGACTCAGAACAGCATGTCTCTGCCCTATTTGTCTAAACATTGAAGGATTGGTTTAACTTTGAATTTGTGGCAGCTATCCCATTTTGAGATCGTTT
>PPHD01028827.1:0-10781 GCA_002909625.1 Bambusicola thoracicus
TGTCTTAGATTACCCTCCAGCAGCACCAAACAAGCAATACAGGGTGATAGTGCTCGCCGGACATTACGGATAACAATCTCTATCTCTGCTCTGTTTTAAAGAGTAATTTCAGTGGAGTCATGCTAGCATAATTCTGGGGTAGTGGACAATCTGTCACCCATGGCATTTGTTGTTCTAGACAGACAAGTAATTTTCTGCCTTCTTCATTTTAATTAAAAAAAAAAAAAAAAAAGTGTACCTTAGCATCAGCACAGTGGCTGTTTGCTAATCAAAGTATTTGCTGGGTCACTTTAGAGCTCTATCTAGCACACTACGTTTGTGTTTGTCATTCAAAAGGTCAAATCCATGTATGCAGAAGCAACATGTGAGTGCATGGAGGATTTCCTCACGAATTGCCAGAGTACTTTCTGCTGATGCCAGGTCAGCTGCTGGGAAAGGAGAGGTTGACTCTGCACGGTCAGGAGGTGGAAAGGCCCCTGCCTGCTTGGTATTCTGGGTGGCACGTGGACAAGGGATAGTAAGAAAGTAATTGTGAGATGCTTTGACTCCATGAGCATCGTTTTGGTGTGTTGTTAGTGCTATGAGCTGTGCTGAGGTTCCTCCCTCCTGTTTTAACTTGTAATTTCATTTGGGGAGTGTCTGAGTAAGAGCCCTGTACTGATCCAGAAGCCGTCTTCATTCATCATAATAGTACCCATGAGATGTAGCTGAGTCACTGAGCTGGGTTATTTTTTCTAGCATGCATCTGTGTTTTATTTGATTATGAAGTCCAGGTCCTTCTGCTTTCTGTTACAGGCTTTTTATCTTACTCTGGTCGCGTCAAAATCAATTTGTAATTCTGTGATGTAGACATGAAATTAGTTTTAGTATGTTATGTGTTTCCAAGAGTGACTGACATTTAATATTTTATTCTGAGGGTCTCATTAATATTGTGTACCCATAACCTACTCTGTGGGTTTAATGCCAGAGAGCAAGTGAGCTATTGAACATCACCTATTTTTTCACTTAGAGAATGGACAGAGGGAATACAGTGGAAAAGAATAGATTCATAATGGTCAGCATTTCTAGGTTTGTAGTTAAGAAGATTAAAAGGATTTTAGTCCTTTGTGACACATGATATTAAATAGTAATTGGTACACACCAAGCAACGGGACAATCATGGCAATACTTGGAGAGATGGAATTTCTTTTCAAGCGTGAGAGCAATGGTTACACCATGAATGAAGGTTTGTGTCTCATACTCGGGGCTAGTTGCCATAATCTAGAGTTCATTCCTTATCTGTTTCAGTCATCATGTGACTGCATGCCATTTATGACTGCTGACTGGCTTTATTTGTGCTGTCATGTGAGTGACAGGTTCTGAAGACCTGAATGGAGCTGTATACCCAGTGTCAACTGAAGTTAGAGAAGATCTTTCTTTTTTTTTTTTTCTGTGACATTCCTGCATGGACGCTGAAATAGCTGTGCCCTTTTATGTCTAGAATTTAATGAGCCTGGGGGAAGGGCAACAACACACAGTAGAAGAAATGAGGCAGAATTGAAGAAGAAAGAGAAATATGGCAAATTCAGTGGTGCGGTGTGACACGAAGGGAGATCAGCTGAAAGTGTCCTGTCAGAAATGTTATTAACAAACATAGATAAGTCTTTGAGAACTTATCCGTCCTTCTTCCTTTTGGCTGGGTCTTTGCCTTGTTATCATTGTGGAAAGATTAAGTATTTCTGGTACACTTTGAGATAATATAGAAGAGAGGTCTGGGTGGATATAACAAAAATCTATTTAGTATTTAAGGAACTGTGGAGAACTTTGTGTTTTTCTTCAGTAGATAGAATTTTTTTCTTGTACTTGTTAGTTCAAAGTAACAATGTGAACAATTCCTTTGCAGTTTACCATGCATTTAGACTAAAAACGTGAAGTTGATAGGTTGTAAGGAGGCTTGGTACTTACGCGTCATTTAATACGTTCAGGGAAGTGCCACCATCTTCTTACATGAGCTGTTCATATAATACCGTGCAATGTGATCATTGCTACTGACTTAAGTCCATTGTGGATTTTGTGGCATATGTATACAGATAATTTTTTTAAAAAAACATAGTATTGGTAACTACTGCTAAATTATCATTGTGACTGTTCTTTTCTTGAGTATTTTTCAAGGGATTATGATTAAGCTATAGTAAGAAAGTTGCTGCAGAAATTTTGTATCTGCAATTTACTGCATTGATATATTTTGAAAGGCTTGGTTTTTTGGTGTAGTGATTGAAGATTGCTTGGAGATTTTCCTGTAGATGGCATGTTTCTTTTGTATTAGCCATTTTATATCAGTACTAAAAAACAAACAAACAAAAAAAACCTGTTATTTTTCTTTTCTTGAGGCAAAATCAATGTCTGTTCACTCAATAAAATTATACGATGGATTAGAAAAAACTTTTCATTCTCTCAACATTAGTATCTACTTTGGAACATTTCTGGGTTGTGCCAGATGTTTTTTTTTTAATTGTAGATAATATTATGACAATAATGTGTTATGTATAATTTTACTTATATACATATTTAATATTTTACATATTATAATTGCCGATTGTTTATCTACATGCAAAAAATGTCCTTTATGATATAAATCCTACAAGTCTAATATGTTCAAGTACATACCACTGGTTGCTTTTGTAGTCTGTATTAATATGCATTGTAGGATTGCGTTGGTTTACGTGAGTTCATCTCAAGTTATGAAACGAAACATCCAGTTAACCCCAATTATAGAAATTGCATAGTATCATTATATGATCTTATGGCTACTTTAGCAACTCACTGAAAGGATAAATTGACTGAATTCCAAATCTGAAAGAACTATCTCAAAAGAGCAGCTATATTGTGTTAACGGTGTGGTGCTACATATAAGACATGCCACTACTGATTAATGTTAGAATGCTGAAGTTTCTTCCCACTCCTAATCTTTCTTGCATGTGTAGTCTTATACTCCATTAACTTACTGAAAGAGAGTGATGGATAGAGTAAATGGGAGCGAGACTGTGACTTTCAGGATGCAAAAAGTCATACCTCTGTGTTATATGTCTTCTATTGCAAACTCTCGGTTTTATCTGAAACAATGCTTGTGGGAAATTTTAGGTATCTGTGGTATTTTCAGAAATTCTTCCTTTTTTTTTTTTTTGACAATATTTACTCGTTCACAAATAAGTACTGTTTTCAACTTTTATGTTTCTTAAAAATAAAAAAGATTTTTTTTTTTCTCATATATTTAGGGGTAACATTTGGATGTCCTTGTGTTACCATAAGAACTTGACAGTTTTGTCTTGTTAGCCGAGGGGTAACTAGGACTTGTCAGAAAGATCAGTGTAAATACTGTATGGAAAGAAACGAAGAACAATGCAATCAAATGCACAGTATTTCAAGTCTCTTTTCTCTTGAAGAAATCTTGAGATGATTTTAGGATGTTCACTTCTGTCACACTGTGTTATACTTCCTGTCACGTGTGTTGCTGGCTTTACTTTTGTTTGTTTAAAAAAGAACAAAAACAAGAAACACAGCATTTCTTTTTTTTTTCCTTCTCCCTTTTCATTTGATTCCTTTAAAATCCATTTTGCTTTTTATGTTACACTTCACCTCTTTCTGCTAAAATTTCCCTACCCTATTCTGGGTACAGTTGATGTGTCTGTTGTGGTTATCTTGCAAGAGCAAGATAAATGGCAAGGCAAGAAGAAAGCAGATTGCACTGTCAGATTGCAGAATTATTTGTGCTAGGGAAGGGATACACAGATGATGGCTTTGCAAAACAACAGCTATTTCTAGTCTTTCTACAGTGCTTCTGAAGTTGGTTTTGATGCTTATAGTGACTGTCATCATTGAGCCTTTGACTTTTAGCAGTCCATCTGACCTGCTGTAGTACAACATTTTCTCATTTAGAGAAAAGCTGTTCAGCTCTGCAGAGAATGTCTTTTTAAATATTTTGGTTACATTGGATCTTACTTTATAGAAAACATTTTAGATGACTTTTGTTCTTTTATTACGCTGAATCCATGTTGAGTTTGTACTTTCAAAGAAGAAAATGTAATATTCTATTAAAACTGATATTCAGATAGCTATATACTTACATGTTCTATCAAAATTTTGTGTGGAAACTGTTTTAAGTAGAGAAAAAAATGACTGAAAGTGTGTGCCCTGTTAGTCTAGAACTAGTCAATTGTATTCCATGTCATGTGCCTGCAGAAAAGAGTAAACTACTGCTTTTTTTCCCCTTTTGTCATCTTCAAGAGTACGTTAGGCTTTTTGACTAACTTTGGTAATCAATCACACTCAGCTCATCTCTTGCCCCCTGTAAGGAAATTGTATCAAACTAGAAAGCTCAAAAATGTATTAGAACCATCTTTTTTATGGGAAATAGCATAGCTGTTTCTAATGAAGCACGTAACTGTCAAGCTGATATAGTTGTATATGGAGATTGGCCATCAATTTACTAGATTAAAATAAAAAGAAAAATAAATTGCAATTCTTAGCATTCCAACTTCTAATGCTTATTTTCTAATTTTTGTTCCATAGTCATTTTATCAGAAAGTATTATTTCTGAAGATGAGAAGTACTGTTGTTGGCATTACCATATTTTCCTGATAGATTTTATTCTCAAGGGCTGTTCTCCCTTTTCAGTCCCTTTGGAAAAAAAAAAAAAAAAAATGAGCGGAAGGACAAGAGGTTGAGAAGGAGAGAGATGTCTGTTTCTGAAGTTCAGTTCCTATGCAGAGGAGAAGCAAGATGTTGCAGACAGGCTGTCAGTTACAGGATAGTGAGCTTCTTCTCTTACACACCTGACTCCCTCCCATGCCTGAGCTGCCTTTAAGAGTTTGGTCACTTACCCCTAGACTTCCTGGCCTGCAGCAAGGCTGCTTGCAGCATTTTAGCATTTCATGGCAATTACATCACTGAGAGTTCAACTAGGCTTGTCAAGATTGTCTGCCTGACTAAAGCAGAAGACAAGAAGAAGAAAGAGGAAAATGTGGGGATAAGGATCAAGAGTTGTGTGAAGAAGTAGAAATAAAAAGGAGCAGTAAGAATCTAAAGTTAGATATATAATATACTTAACCTTTTTGCTTTGGGTGCTCTTGCAACCACTACCTTTTGGACTTCAGAGGCAACACTGCAGATTGTGGGGATCTTGCACCTTCCAAAATTGTATAGCTACTTGTTTGATTTCACTTTATAAAGAGAAAAATCAATCAGCTCTGTCATCTCAAGCAGAAGAATCAAAATGAATTCATACTGATGAAATATTAAGTATGGTTTTTTTTCCCAGTTTTTCTATTTCCTTCTCCATTATTTTAGGAAAGGAGTATCCTAGCTTCTAACTTCAGTGTTTAGCAGCCTGTGTCACTGTGACAGTCAAAATGAACACACTTTAACAAAGCATAGACAAGCTACGTGTCAGATTTTCACATGCACTTACAGAAAGGTGCACCTTTTTTTTTTTTTTTTTTTTTTTGTCAAAGAATGTACATTAAAGCAAAGGCATAACTTTCGTCTTCTAGCTTGGAATACTTTGTTCTATTTTTCTTTCTTCAACTTTTAGAAATAAAGACTTAGAACTTATATATTCTGTTACCAAAAAGGAAACCTATGCTTCAGTTGAACTGTCTTCAATTGAAGTGGATATCACTTGTCTCATTGTTCTCAAATAGCTTGCACTGGGAGAGTTCAAATAAATATAAATTATCTTCTTACATTTATATTACAGCAAGTATTTTGACCCTGTAATTCAACAGGGTCAAGAGAAAATATTAAATGTCAAATACTCTATCTCAGTCTAATGTGGCTGTATATACAAACATCTTGTTTACGTTTACCATAACATAAGGTATTTCTAGGGGTAAGATAACTGACTGAAATGAACTGTGCCCTTTCTGGGACTGTTATTTCAGTTCACAAATGCACCTTCGAAGCAAATCTCCTGATTTGCAGTTTTATTCACGTAGCAAAGCCATCTTGGCACATGCAAAGTAGATACCTGTGGTGAAACTACACTGGAAGGGAAATGCAGTGTAGAAGCCAAAACTGTGAGAAAAGGACTTTAGGGATTCTGTGCATTTCATATACTTCACTGTAACCTCTGTATCAGAATGCTTTGCTTGAGACTTTGAATCTCTCTTCCAAGCAGTGAAAATGGAAAACACTTGTTACGGGTCTGTAGTCCTTAATTTCAGCCTTGAAGTCTGTCTGGAATCAAGTACAGCATGTTTTCGGTAGTACCTATTGTTGATCTGCCTGTGAAATATAGAGATGAAATGGAATGTGCACACATACACAAAAACAACAAGAAAGCAAGCTAGATTTTTTTTTTTTTTAAATACACTCCATAGTATCTTGTTTTGTGCTGAAATATTGGGAAGGAGAATTAATCTTTCTCTCCAGCCCTTCTGGTCTTTGTTGAATTACTTGCAAAACTGTATTTGATATACAAAACAGAAGATATCTAAGGTCACTGTTTTTGATTGATGGATTTGTTTCACTTTAGTACTAAGAATGTCCCCTTATGAAGTCTCATTTTAGAAAAATTCTTATGATTGCCAGTCTTTATTTCAGAGCAGCATTGTCTGGATGCTAACTAACAACAACAACAAAAAAAGACACTTCAAAATTTTAAATGTTCTCTTATTGACTTTATTCATTGTGTTTGGTTTGAAATTTTTTTATTCTGTCTATAAAGCAATTGTGGGAATGATTGTTTCAGGCTTCACTGAGGAAGAAAAATACTTAATCAGTCTTGAAACAGGTATATCTATTTGGAGACAATAAAACCTCTTATCTAAATTTTGATATGCAGGATTAAGGACTATAAAATTTCTTATCAGCATTTTGATATATTATATGTAGGATTAGAAATATAGGTTGCCATGCTCTGTGGCCTGTTTATCAGCATTGCTGGGATACCACTCCATGGTCTGGTCTTATTTTCAGTCTGTAAATTCAAAATATTTATTTAAAAAAGAAAAAAAAAAATAAATCATGCAATGTTTGAATGTATTAAATGTAAATCAGAAGCCTTGACAATGCAGGCAAAATTCAGCAAATCACTTGCATCTTTGGTTTGCTTGTTATTTAATTTGGAGAAATGTGTAGTTGGGAAAGAAATCAGAATATCTAAGGGAAGGGAAAGATCTCTGTAGAAGGTATAATAACTCTTGTTAGTAAGAGGTATACCAAGTAAAGAGTATGAAGTCACTTGGTGCTTTTTACCTGTCTAGGTTAGGATTATGTGTATGTTGTCCCCGAGAACTGACTGGGGTACAAATCCTTGTAAAATTGACAGCCTGATATTTTCTTTTGTGTCTCTGCAGTCAGTGCAGGAATATTCTGTGTTTTATAGATGGGTATGTATTCAGTGGACTTCCTTGGATCTCATGCTGGCATGATATTAGCCAGAGCCAATTTCATTCTTGGAAAGCACCCAAGCAGGGCTTCTAACTCTTCCTTTCAAAGTCTTGAAATGATGTAAACTTACCAATTCCCCTGAAGTTGATAAGGATTTATGTTCTGTCTCCCTGACTTCTGAGAGATTTTTTTTTTATATGCAAGACTATTAACATGTCATATGTAGCTGTGAGGAGTATACAGTACATACTGCAGAATGTTTCATGTTAATTCATCTTTGTCAGCAGTAGGTGTGACAGTGAGGTATTACTAATAAATGATATAAAAAGAAAACGGTACCATTTCACTGCATTGTATTAATTATATTATCTTAATTTGACTCTGGTGTGGCAGCAGATGTGGGGACTGCTCCAGTACCTCAGGGTTCCTCACCCACCAGCTCGTCAGCCTCCCTGCACTCTGCCAGCTTGCTGCAGGGTCTGGTATTGGCTTTGCTGGAGGTCGAGTGGAACATGAAACTGGTTAGCTAAATGGTGTTACCATGTGATTTCTGGCACAAGGTACTAAACTAAAGTGAGTGAAAATGAGAGAAAAGAACCATCAAAGTGCTTGTAAGTCATGCTGTAAGGGCACATCACCTGTTGTTCTCAAACAAATCAGCCAGAAAAGCAATGCCGATGTTAAAGATGACATGTGGTAACATCTGATTTACACCTAACTTTTATGTTAGCTTTAGATCCTCCATGTATATATCAAATGAAATATAAAATATGATTTCTCTGCTTGAGTTCATCTAAAGTTCAATAGGATAGAAAGAGCTTTTGCTTGATGGAGGTACTTCTTCAGTCCAGAGATGTGTGAGAGCATGGTGCGACCTTGCCAGGTCTTCCTCAAAGGGGCAATCCCTGTGTTTCTCATGTCTTTTTATATATCCAACTGACTTCTACAGATGTTACCAAAACTAGAAGCTCTTCCTTTCTTGCCTGTTTCTCTTTTCTCACAAAACCAAAGCTGAGCCCTGGAGGAACAGGTGAGGCTGGTAACAGCTCAGGGTAGTTGAATGAAGTATTTGAAACTTCTTTGAAGGGAACGGTGAAGGATATCAACAACACAGCAGTATCAACATGGAGAATGATGTTTTTGAGTCTTGCTTGCTTCATGTTTTTCTCAGTTCTAACAAAATCATAAGTAAGTTTCAGGGAGCATTTTGGGTGTCAGTGGTTTGGTATAATTCTCCTTGGCTGAGTTTTCTCTTTGCAGAGATTTCTGTTGGGAAATTCTGTCTTCTGGAGTGTTCTCATCCGTAGAAAATTGTACATTCTCAGAGATATATAGACTTGCAGTACAATTACATATGAAGAAATATAAGAGTGGCATTAACAGCTTGAAATTTAACTACATGGAAAGTAAGAGATAACTGTGAAAAGGAGAGTTAGTAATATTTTTACACTGACAGAAATGTTTAAATGTGGTGTTTTCAAATTCAGCCTTCAGTTTTTCTTAGAAATGAGAATTCCTTTGTCAGAGTGGTTTTGAGGGTTTATTCTGTCACCTCTCAATTACAGCACTCTGTTCCCACATCTTGCTGTCAGCTATTTAGACCTTTGCGAATAGAAGATCAAAAACTATACAGTATACTTACTTTCTGACTGTTTTTTGTTATTGTTGTTATTTTTGTATTTTTTTTTTATTGTTTTATTTTTTACCTTTGAGAGAATTGCTCTATCATTATCCAAACTTTTGGGACAGCTGGCGTATATAATCATTCCATTCAAGATTGAAATTTTTTTTTGTTTTTTTAAGAAAGCAAAAAGTGATTTACTACTTTAAATGGAATGCTATGCAGTGCAACTTACATTTCAGTAACACATCTGCAGTCAAACATTTTTGCAAAGCACGGCTGACACACAAACATTTAGATAGACTACTTTTTACTTTGTTAATCAGAAATGTGTCCTGCTCAAAGAAAAGCTAGAGGGATGTTGCCAAGACATAGTTGTGTGAGTAATACTTCTGTCTTGGCTCCTTTATTTGTTGTTTTGAAGCTATGTTTAGGTGTGTAGAGTTGCCAAGGCTCCCACAGTCACCACTGATTTTAGAAGGTCTAGATTTCATTTTACTTGAAGTGCAATATAACTGTTAATAAATATCTTTCGCATTTGAGGAACTTTGCAGATTGATTTTAGTGATCTATTCTAATGTAGTGGGTTTGCAACTTAATACGATTGATTTGGCAAAGCCCAAAAGAAGCTAATGGAATTAACTATAGCCTTGTTTGAGTTTCATGTTGTGGTTTAACCCGACAGGTGGCTCAGCACCACACGATCATTCACTCACTCCCCCATTCCCAGGGATGGGGGAGTGAATATTAAAAAAATAAGAAATTAGAACTTGTGGCATGAGAGCAAACTATTTACTAAGATAGAGGGGGGGAGGGGGAAGATATAATAATTGTGACAAATATATACTTATATAACAAGTGATGCACAAGGAAATGCTCACCACCCTCTGACTAATGCCCAGCTAACCCCCTGAGCAACAGAAGAGGAAGAGATGAAGTCCCACCCCCTTCAAGACTCCTTCCGCTTGCTGCCTTGTGGTATGGAATATCCCCTTGGCCAGTTTAAGTCAGCTGTCCTAATTCTTTTCCCTCCCAGCTCCTTGGGCCCTTTGCTGAGAGTGGCCTTGGCTCTGTACAACGCTGTTTAGCAGGCAACTATAAACATTGGTATGTTATCAACATAGTTTTTCTTGTAGAACCAAAACATAGGATCATATCAGACACTCTGGAGAGAACAATTTCATCCCAGCTGATACTAAGGTACAAGTACCTTTTTTTAAAATGCACAGGATATGAGAGAATAGTTTTCTGATCACAAAAAATTACTGTGATCTGACATCCTTCTTACATCGTTATAAAGTACATCATTTTATATGAATTATGTCCTTAATAGATTTCAGTTTTAGCAAAACAAGTTCAGATAATTGTTAAAATGCAACAATAATTAGTGAATCGCTACACGTTATTTGAAATTTGTATAAAATAAATGTCAGTGGAACAAGAGGAACTTACTGAACTAGTTTTTTTTATAACTCTTAATAAGTTGCAGAAACTATGCGTTTCAAATGCATTTAATTTCTCAGGTGATGTATGCTATTCGATATGCTATTCTGAGAGTAATACTGCATCATTAAATACTTGTATCTAGTAAAATCTGATAGTGTCAAATGACTTTAGCAACTCTGCTGATAAGGAAAATATTACATAAACCATAGAATTTATGTTCTTAAAAGCTTAATCCAAAGGCATATTGTTGGAACTCTAAAGGGATATAGCTAAGCACTTTCCAACCATACTTAATGCTCAAAAACAGCCAAGAGCCAATTCAGCTCTTAGACCAAGCCTCTGATGG
>PPHD01028828.1:0-10781 GCA_002909625.1 Bambusicola thoracicus
GGAACAGGTTTACTCTTCCTTTCTATTCCTAATTTTTTTAACTGTACTTGCAACATAAATCACACTGAGCTCTTGATTTATAATATGAAACAGACTCTTTTTTTTTTTGTCAAAAATATTTCAGAATTTTTATCTTTGAAGTCTTTCTTGTTGTTATACAGCAACAAGAACATGCAAAAAAATTAATGATTCTAAATCAACATTTTCCCGGGGTGCTGTGCATTGAAACAACTTATTTTCCAAGAGTTATCTTTCTTCAACAAAACAAAAATATGTATAAAGTAGAACAGCTGTAATAGTATTCCGACAAGTCCAACTTATATGGTTCGTTGTCACAGAGGATATTCTAAGAAAATGCAGAATGGCTTTACAAACTTAGTAATACAGAAACTCCTTGGAGGAGCTAGAACAATATACTATGAAAACTCCAAATACATATTCAGCATGTGTACTCTTTAAAGAAAATTTTATGCAAATTTAAGGTCAACAAATACAGAATAAAATGCGCTAAGAAACTGATATGTAGACAAAGGTTTATTTACACCATACAACATTTTAAATATTTTATACACAGCTGCAGCAGAGAAAGCTACTCTGAGCTTTCCAGAGAAAACTGCAATAATAAAGATGTGAAATATATTATTCATATAAAAGTGAGATTATTACTTTATTGCATTTAAAGCAATGAAGAATGTAGCTCAACAGACATTCATTTAATGACAAAAACTTTGCTTTTATATTATAAAGTAAAAAGTGTAGTAATGGCCAAACAGACTGTTATAAACTTTAAAAACTGCATAAATATATACATTGTGCTTCATGGTGAAGTTTTTTGAAAACTAAACCAAATGAAGCTGTTACAACATGAATCGTTGCTTGAGGTTTATCTATAAAGATTACCTTACAAATCCATTCCACGGGTACTTACAACACACGATGGTAAGAATTGTACACCTGGTTCTCCACTAGCCATACTAGTGGGAAGAAACTGTACGAAAAAACCACTGACATTTGGCACGGGGAGAGCCTGGCATAAAGTAGTCACAACGTTCAGACAGGAGTGTCAGGATTCCCAAAGTTTCTTTATTGTCAGTGCAATTAATTTTCTGTTTTTGTTCTGTTCAGTTTATTTTCATTTTTGTTAAACTTCTGTTTGAAAGTCACCTTCTTGCACATCTAAAGGCAAGTTCAGACACTTCTCCCATTCTGCTGGTCTTAGTTCTAAAGTATCTTTTGCCTCTGTGTCTAATACGTTTATCGTTGTATAGTGTTGATATTCGCCTGTGGTTTTGAAATTGTCCCATGGAACCTTGTTTGGCGCTGAATTCTCCTGTAGAACAGAGAAGAAAAAAGAATTGAATATGAGGATGAAATAATGTACTTTCTTTTTATAAGGCTGATCCCTAATGTGCTGTCATGAGACACAGGAGTCAGAGGGAGGAACTAGCATAGCAGGGAAACGGGCTCCGACTATCTTTCTCTGGGAGCAATCAGCCCCTTGGCAGGCTGCTCACCTGAACTGTCAGTCAAGCCCCATTCTTTGCAAGAAATGTAGTGTGTGAGGAATGGCCAAATGATCCAGTAACAGCAGCCAGCATTTCAGAAGTGGCTTTGCAGAAAAGCACAAGAAGGGAAGGGAATGTAATTGAGGAGAACTTGCTGTCTGAAAGTGGTCTGAGATAGAGTGGTCTGAGATAGAAATTGCCAGCTTGCATTTAAACTGGGCCAGGAGAATGGTGGAACAGTAGAAACCTGCTCCTTGAGAGTGGGAGAGTGACTTTGCTCTACAGGCTGGTGAGCCCATGTAGGATCACGTTATGATCAGCAGACTGAAAACTGCCTGTTTTCGACTGTCCATGAATTCTTTCGGAATGTTAAGAATTACAGGATAAAAGCCATTATGGAGCGAGATTGAAGTCATCAGTGATTTCTGCTATAACATGCTAGTTGCCACAATCAAACATTTTCACCACTCCTGCTGGAACTTCCACTATCTTTAAATGAAGGTGTGGGTCCTATGTCATCACCACTTGTACTCTGCTGTAGACTAAGGTATCTGAGGCTGTCTAAAGGCCTGAGATTCTGGTATATGGATCATTCTCTGGCTGCCATACAGGACAACAATTCCTCTAGTCAGCCTTTATTAGCAGACCCTTCAAAAAAATGCCAATGATATGAAACAGAGTATGCACCATTCATCCACAGAGACCACCTGTGAGATTTTGAATGAATTCAAGCTTTACACGGACAAAAATCTCAAATAGAGGGGGAACACTTACTTTACGTGCCAGTAGATCTCAGATGGAGGAGTGGGTGAGAACAGGGTGAAAAATAAAAGATATTACAGATAAAGATTCATGAGTCTGGGCCAAATTTCTGCTAGATTAGACCTCATATCTGCTCAGTACTTCTTCATGTCTGAGAGCAACTATTCATAAATCATAAAATAAGACAATTCTAGCTCACTTTTATTCAATATGCAATTTTCACATTATAAAGTTATATAGAAAATTATTACTAATCATAATATTACTGCTAGAAAGTATGTCACACTAAATTACCTGTTTTAATTAGGCAGAATCAACTATTTCCTTGCTCTCATTATCATATCAGATATAGTCAGGGTGTTATGCCTGTGTGTGTGAATGTGTGTGCACAAATCTGAATAATGATGATAGCAGAGTCAATTCAGGATGAGTTAATTTTTGCTTTTCACATGCTAAATATTCATAGACCTATTAAAGGAAAGACAGAGCATTACAGAGACCCTGTGTTCTTTGTGGGTACTCTAACATATAGGTGATGCTAGCTGGACTTATTTGTTATAACTAATTTACTATTTCCTTTCCTAGCCAGAGGTAAAACCCTGTTGGGTAAATTACATTATGAAGCTGCTTTCTGTATATAAAGGCCTTTAGACATAGGAGACACATAGAGATTTTAAATGTGTTCCCTACAGTTCAATTTCTTGTCATCTGTAATGATGTCAGTGAGTTAGTTATGGTCTAGTTGCAAAATGTAATGACTCTCACCATAGGTTAGATTACTGAAAATATCTTTTGTTCTCATTCTTGGGGCTATATAAAACTAGCATAAAATGAGGTCTTCACAGGAAATAATATTTAATTCAAAGATCTCTTGTTTCATTGTTATTGTTACAAACACAGCATATTTTTAATATCCAGGAAGGAAAACTTACCATGCTGCCTGATTTTGGTACATCCCGAAATCTGTCCAGAGTCTGAAATTTCTGATTTAACTCTTGAAACAATTCCATATGCCTCTTTCTTGTATGCATGACCTTCTGCAAAAAAAGGGAACATAATTGCTTATATTTATAATGAATATGGGCTTTTATAAGAGAACCGTTCTGTCCCCCAGCATCATAAAGAAAATTGAATTTGGCAGGGCCATCTTTTCCCTATAGACTTAATCAAAGGAAGTGAATTGCACTGAGTCTTCTCTCTCCTCTGTTTAACACACTTCTTGTATACAAAAGACTGATTTTCCCAACATTTATTGAGTTGCTGAAATAAAGGGACACTCTTTTTGTGCTACATTGGAAAAAGTTGGAAAGTGATGGCAGCATCTCAGAATTTTCTCTTTTGCACATTAGAAATATTTTACAGAATTTTTGTTTGCAGTATGGGTACTAATATTTTGATTTCAAGAGGAACGCAACAGCATTTTGTATCTTTGGGAAAAGAAAGAAAATTATGAGAACATCAAAGTCAGGACTCCTAGACCAAAAGACAAAATCTCCAAATGTTATGTCTTTTTAATTAAGACATCTTGTCATGCAGATCACCACCAAATACATTCAGCTACAGAAAATGCTGTTGAAATGGCATTCACATTAAGGTAAGTAGGCACCATTTTCAACTTTATTGTCTTTGAGTGATTGGATGCTATGCTCCCTGTAGCCAATGCACAGGGCTATCTTCCAAAAAACTGATTATATGGCACTCCTGTGCAAGAGATGGAAACCCCAAACAGCCTCCACAGTTGGAGGGGCCCTCAGGCCCTGTATCTGCTTTTGAAGCTATGTGGAGAGTGAAACCTGTTTTCAAGCCCGGACTGTCATGCCTATCATCTATGTTGCTTCCAAAGATGTTCGCTGTTAGATTTGAATATGGATTTAGACCAGCCTCTGGAGCTGAGCCGAAGGCTGCTCACAGTTCAGCCAGTCTTGTGGTTCAGTGTTCTGGGAGGACTAAAGACAGGATGGACTGAGGTAAAGCACCCTCAGCAGATGAGCACAGCTTGCCTTTTCTTAAGATTTTGTATCTGTGTGGACTGGAGTTGCAGCCAGGGTCACAGCCAATTGATGTTGGTAGAAAAAGTACAGGTCACCAGCCTCTATGCACATGCACTCACTGTCAAGCTTGATTTTCCCTGGCAGTGTACATGACAAAACCCACAAACTTATGTACACAGTTGCTGAGTGTGACCCTTCCCAGCAAGTGACACTTCCACCTAGTCTGGTTTACATACTTTTAAAAACGGAACAGCAATAGCTGACTCTCAAGTAATAGTTACAAACACAATTTTTAAATTGTTTACGTCTTTTATTTGGATTCTGTGTTTCTAAATTCCATGAAATACGGCTGCTCTCTTGGCTGTGCATTCCTACTGCTATGCTGCAATAACCATATTATGCTTAATACAGCTACGCCCTAGCTTGAGAACTTGTTCCACTTCTAAGAACAGGAAATTGGCAACACTGTTCACAAAAGAGACATGAGATATAGCAAGCAATTAAGGACCTATTAACTTAACATGACTTGTGGGGTGAAAAGGGAAACAATTTTGGAGGATTCAGTGAGGAACTGCTTGCAAAACATAATTTAACTAGAGATGGCTGATCTAAATTTATGAAGGAAGTTTCACTTAAGTGACTTCCTAGGGATACTTTGAAGCTGTTACTGTAACGGTAGGCAGGGATATTTAGCATATTTCACATACACTGAATTTTAAGAAGAAAGGTTCTGCCTCAAAGATTATTATTCAGTGAAATAAGGAGATGCTTCAGGTAATAAAATAGATTTGGTGGGTTAAAATACTGGCTCTAAAAGCTGGAAAAAAAGCACATGACTATGAAACAAATGTTTCTTTAACTTTTTAATAGAAGACTAGAAACATAGAGACTGTTACTTTCTGATATTTTTCTGAGTTGTGTACTCAAGAATTTGTTAAATAACAAATACGAATAATGCAAATTTCTTACTCAGTTCAATACATTATTCCTGAGAGATGCAGGTGGGAGGAGAAATTAAACACTTGCAGTGTGAAGTCTGCCAAAAAAAAAAAAAAAAAAAAAAAAAAAGGGCTTTACATTTTATTCTTAATAGTAGAATAACTGGTATATACATGGATGGATGGATCTTTAAGCTGCTTTGTGTTTGCCTGGCTTCCATTCTGTAATTTCTACCCTCTGATATCCCTGCCCTCCTCACTGCTTAGACAAAATGATCTGAACTTCAGTGAGGTGCAGTAATTTAAATTTCCAAGATTAATTCATGATTTCTAGCCTTTTATACAATTTATTTTATTTCTTAATGGAATTCACCATCTCTGTTTTCTAGAAAATTTGCTCTGTTGCATAACTTTCTCTTTTATGAGAAAACAACCCAAAATATATTTGCAGGGGTTTCATCTGTTTCATCTCTTTGTGTTTTTTTGTTTGTTTTTTTTGTTTGACTGATTTTTTTTTTCTCTTTTAAATATCCAATGTGGGAAGCACAGCTTTATCAATCTAAGAAATACATAAGTTTTATCAACACAGAGCTGGAGATCTTGAGCAACATAGACTAGGATGACTGTAGAAGTGAAATTCTTCCTCAGGGTGATATCAAGAGGAGCCTCTGATGCTGCTCTTAGAAATGACACCATCTTTAGGCTCGCTTGTGGGTTTTTCATACTGCACCCCCTTCCAGGACCACCTGCCTGAGTTAGCCACCACTCTATGGACTCGATCACCTACACTACAATTCCATAATCATTGGTTGGAAGAGACTTTCAAGATTGTCAAGTCCAACCATTCAGCTAACACTTCAAGTCCACGGCTAAACCATGCCCCTAAGTGCTATGCTACATCCACAGATCTCCATGGCTGATGACTCTATCACTTTCCTAGAGAGCCTGTTTCAATCCCCAGCCACTCTTTTTGTGAAGATCTTTCTGCTCCTTTGTTACAACTTGAGGCTGTTGCCTTTGGTCCTATCACTTGTCACCTGAGAATCAAGATGATTGGCACTTCCTTTGCTGCAGCCTCCTTTCAGGTGGTTGTAAAGAGCACTGTAGTCTCCCCTCAGCCTCATTTGCTCCAGACTAAACAGCCTTAGTTAACCTCAGCTGCTTCTCATATGTTTTGCTTTTTTAGACCTGCTCCAGATTTGTTGCTCTTTTCTGCTCATGCTCAAGCAACTAGATCCCCTTCTTGTAGTGAGGGGCCCAAATCTGAACACTGTATTCAGTGTGAGGTCTTACCAGTGCTGAGTACAGGGGGACAATCACTTCCCTAGTCCTGATGGCCACCATATTCCTAATTCAGGCCAGGATACCATTGGACTTCTTGGCTACCTGGGCACAATACTGGCTTATGTTCAGCCGGTTGTTAACCAAGTTCTGTAACTTGTGTCTCACACCCTAAAGCAGACTAGATTGAACTGACACCTCTTCTACATTTCTACCCCCCTCATAAATAACATCAATTTTTAATTTTGAAAAGGGCAAACCTTACTTCGATTAGCATGTACTCTTAGAAGGGCACTTTGAGTGGCTATCAAGATGAGAAGTACTTCAGACATAACTGTATACTCAGCTCATTTTTTTTTTTTACTTGTGACAGCATTTTAGCTGAAATCTAGCTCAAGCAAAAATATTCTGATCAATATTCATAGTCAATCTTATGATTAATAGTAATAATATTAAAAATGATGTTATTCAATTTGCTTTGGAAATATTCTACATAATCACAGGTAAAAATGGTCTCACAAATATTGTATGAAATAGCTAAGTGATAAGAACAGATGGGGAAATGCCTTCCCAGCTCTATACTGGAAGCCTGCTGTGTTTTCAAGATGTTATAGGTCTCATCAGTTGCCAAACTTAGAAATGGGGAAGAATTTTTCCTTGTAGGCATGATACTTTTTTTTCAGCTTTGTCTTAGAGAGATGTCTTCATGTTAGGAATAAAAAGATTTTAATATTTTGTGTAAGGTTTTAATACTGCTATAATGAATAGCTATTGTTGATGAAAATCTGAAAGAAGGCAGTTCCAGGAATTTAATATAAATTCAGCATTATTACTAGTGAGAGTCTACTGGTCTGTGGACAGAGAAGACAGTCCAAGACTTCTACATTATATTCTTGCTCTCCCTAACAGAGCTCCAAGAGAGCCAGTGATGACCTGAATCCTGGAGAGCACTTTCTGATTTATTTAGCATAAAAACTGTTCATTGCAAGTTCATACAGTGAGTACATTTGATAAAGGGGAGAGTGGAAACGATGAGTGGAGAAAGTTAGGATTCAGATCCTCTCATAGAATTTAAAGGTATTTGTAATCTTTTATTTCCATGGCATTTGTATTTCTCTTCAACATAATTAGAACAACTTTCATTTGATCATAGAGCTAGGTATTAGTGCAGAGTCTTCATGAACAAAACTACCTGTCCAGTTTCAGGGAAATTCAGAACATAACAATTGGGCTTGCTGAACACTTAGCTGACATTACAACAGCCAGGAGAAGCAAGGATCCCAAACTCCCAGACCAGAATACTTCTCGTGTTTTGGATCACCATTACTGACTGGTCACTAATTGGATTTAACTCCATTTGCCATTACTCTCTGGGCCCAGCTGGCCAGCCACTTTTTTTACCCAGGAAAAGTATACCTGTCCAAGCCATGGACTGCAAGCTTCTCCAAGAGAATACTGTGAGAGACAGTGTCAAAGGCTTCACAGAAGTCTAGGCAGACTATATCCACAGCCTTTCTCTTATCCACTCAGAGATTACATAGTCATAGAAGGAGAGCAGGTGTGTCAAGTCTTTCATGAATCCATGTAGGCTAGGTCTTATTCCCTGGTAGTCCCACACATGCCACGTGGTTGCAGACAAGATGGTTTGCTCCATGACCTTCCCCAAAACTGAGGTTGGGTTGACAGGCCTGTGATTCCCTTGATCCTCCCTCTGACCCTTCTTGTAGATGAGAGTCACATTAGCAAGTCTCCAGTTCTCTGAGACCATCCTGGTTCACCAGGACTGCTGTTGGAAGGGGCTTAAAGATCATCTAGTTCCAAACTCCGTGTCATGGACAGGGTTGCTACCACTAGATCAGACAGTCCAGGGCTCCATCCAGCCTGGTTTTGAACGCCTTCAAGGATGTGGCATCCACAACTTCTTCAGGCAACATCTTTCAGTGCCTCACCACTCTGTGAGTAAAGAATTTCTCCCTAATATCTAACCTAGATCTCCTCTCTTTTACTTTGAAGCCATTTCTCCTTGTCCTATTGTTATTACATTGTGTAAGAAGTTGTTCCCCCTTGTGGCTTTAAGCTTCCTTGTATTGGAAAGCTACAGTAAGGTCTTCCTGAAGCATTATTTTCTCCAAGCCAAACAAGCCCAGCTCCCTCAACCTTTCTTCACGAGAGAGGTGCTCCAGTCGTCTTTGTGGCACTCCTCTTGGCCCACTCCAACAACTCTGTATCCTGAGGACTCTAGGCTTGGATGTAGTACTGCAGATGGAACCTCACAAGAGCAGAGTAGAGGGACACAATCACCTTTCTCTCACTGATGGGCAGCCCAGGATACTGTTGGCCTTCTGGGCTGCAAGAGCACACTGTTGGCTCATAGCCAGCTTTTTGTCCCCAATTACTTC
The DNA here is from genome assembly GCA_002909625.1 of Bambusicola thoracicus. Lineage (NCBI taxonomy): Eukaryota > Metazoa > Chordata > Aves > Galliformes > Phasianidae > Bambusicola > Bambusicola thoracicus. Next base: position 8,877 of record PPHD01028828.1, read on the forward strand.
CCCACAGACCTTCTCCCAGTGAGTCCTAGTCTACATGCATATCTGGGATTGTCTTGATCAAAGTGTAACAGCTTGTACTTGGCCTTGTTGAACCTCATTAAGTTCATGTGGGCCAACTTTTTGAGCTTGTTCTGATCTCTTTGGATGACATTTCCCTTTCATTTGTCATATCAACTGCACCACTCAGCTTGGTGTCATCAGCAAACTAGATAAGGATGTACTTGATCCGATTATCTATGTAACTGATAAAGATACTAAAAGAGTGCAGGTCCCAAGATAGACTCCTGGGTGATACCACTCATGACTGGCCTTCACCTCTACATAGAGCTGTTGGCCCCAACCTTCTGGCTGCAACCTTCCGACCACTTCTTTATCCATGAAAAAGTCCAGCTTCCAAATCCATATTTCTTCAATTCAGAGACAATGATGTGGTGTGGGACCATGTCATAGCCCTTATTAGATGGCCCTTCCTTTGTCCACCAATGTTATCATTCCATCATAGAAAGCCACCACAATGATAACTTATGATCTGCTCTTGGTGAAGCTGTGTTGACTGCCTTGGATCACCTCCTCTTGTCTTGCATGTATTTTAACATTTTTTACGAGTAAGATCAATTATTTCAGGTGCAAAACAACAGGCTACCCAGCCTGTAGTCCCCCAGGCCTTCCTTTGTCCCTATCTTAAAAATGGGAGCGCTGTTTACCTTTTTTCAGTTAATTTAACAGCCACAACTTTTCAACTATAAGATAGAGTGCTTTAGGAACCACATTAACCAGCTCCTTCAGGACTCTGGGGTACATGTTGTCTAGCCCCATAGCCCTATACACAGTCAGTCTCATGAGATGGTCTCAGACTTGCTCTTCTCTTAAACTGGGAGGGATTTTGTTCTCCCTTCTTCTGCTTGGAGGTTCAGGAACACAAAGGGTATGGGAAGCCTCACTGCTATTGAAGGCTGAGGCAGAGAACTTGTTGAGTACCACAGCCTTATCTGTGTCAGCTGAAGCCAGTTTTCCCTTCTCATTTATCAGAGGGGGAACATACTCCTTTGCCTGTCTCTTCTGATTAGTGTATCTACAGAAACTCTTGTTATTTTTCACATCTCTCACCAAGTTCAATTCCATCTGCATCTTGGCTTTCCTGATCCCATCTCTGCATATCATGATAGTGTCTCTATATTACTCACAGGCCATGTGTCCCTGTTTCTACTGCCTATAGTTTTTCCTCAGTTTGACCAGCAGGTCCTTGCTCAGACATGCAGATTTTTTGCCTTCTCTGTTTGATTTCTTATGCTGGGTGATGGAATTTCTTTTGCAGGAGGATGGAAAATAATAATAATAAACAATGGAAAGCAGCTTGGCAACCACTTCTGCCAGCTCCCAGTACCCTTAGATGTATCCTGTCTGGACCCATGGAGTTGTGACAGTCCAGGTGGAGTAGCAAGTTGCTGTTTCCTCCTGAATTGTGGGAGGTTTATTCTGCTCCTCATCCCTCTCTTCCAGTTCAGGCTGAGTATCTTTAGGATAATTATTAAATAAAGAAGTAATGAAGGCACTGAGTACCTCACCCTCTTCCTCATCCTTGGTTGTAATGTTCCCTGCTGCATCCTATAAATTTGCCTTGGCTCTACTCTTGCTGTTAATATATTTGTAAATATCAAAATACAAATAAGTAAGTATCTGTAAATATTATCTTTAACAGTGGTGGCCAGATGAAGTCTTGCTGGACCTTCACCTTTCATATTTTCTCTCTGTGTGTCCTAAGATATATTAGAGATAACAGGGATGGAGTCTGTTTTATGACATTGAGTACAGAGAACGTCTGCCAGTATTCAACCTACCCAGCAGCTGATTTTGAATTTCCTCTGTGACCCTCAGTAATTTATTTTCCACGTGATTTTTGTTTGT
>PPHD01028829.1:0-10781 GCA_002909625.1 Bambusicola thoracicus
GAGAGCAGGAAGAGAGTCAGCTCCCACACAGCACCGCTTCCCCACCCCAGCAGGCCCTTTAGACTTCCAGCACACACATGCCCCAGCGCTCAGGAACCCACAAATCCCTGGGGGCTCCTTCCTTGGGCCGAGTTGCAAGAGAAGCACGCGCCTGGGAGATACCTGCTGGGACATCCTGGTGGCCCTCAGCTCTGCAGGCTGGGGGTGATCTCAGCACTGGGCTCTTTGATGGAGCGCCTGGGGTGAGCCAAGGCTCGTGGCTCATAGCGGGCAGGCAGGGAGCTTGGGAAGGAAGCGGAGCAGACTTCAAATGCTCCTCTCCTGAGCATCCCTAGCATGGGCCACGTCCCGCTGCTCGCCCCTTTCTAGCAGTGCCAGACCCCTTCTCTGTACACCCAGCAGCTGTCCACTGCGCCTCCTGCGTGGAGAGGCAGCTGGCTGGGAGACAGTCAATATGCACATCTATGTATAGATATATTGTTAGATATATACACACCTGCACACACACACACAAACATGCAGCAGTGGAAAAGGAAGTGGGCAGGATGATCAGATGGTTCACAGGAAATAATTGCTGTTCCTGCCCTGCGACGCAGCCAGGATTCTGTCACTCTGAGCTGCCCCACGGGAGGGAAGTGATTAGCTCCAGATTTACCTGCGCTTCCCAGTCGCTAGCAGTTAGAGGCTTTCCACTGAGCATGGAAGGCTTGAGGGAAAAATCAGCACAGGGCACGTCTTGTAACGCATTTGTCAGCTGCAGGCATGCAAGTATGCCGAGATAAGCTTCTTTCACTGAGACTTCCCCACAATTAACCGGAAGCCTTTTCGCCAGTCACAGTTAGTCTGATACAGCAGATAAGATTATGGACATGCAGGATTAGTACTTCAGAATGCAAATTCCAGGTGTGGTTTAGCCTGCTGGCAGCAGCACTGGCAGCACACCTCCCTGGCAGATCTGCCAAGGCCGAGAGGCTGTGATCGCTCTGTTCCCAGGGCTCAGCAGCAGCTGCTGAGAGAGGGAAGCCAGGTAGAGGTCGTGAAAGAACTGATTTGAACGGAACAGAACTCTGCATTAAGCTAGGGCTCGGCCAGCCAGGGAGGTCTGCCAGGTCCAAGATGAATGCCGTTAGTCTTAAAGAGATGGTCTCACTCGGCCACGTTGAGGCTGCAAGGGAAGAGCTCAATGGAGAGAAGCAAGTCATTTGGGAGGGCCTAAAGCCTGGCACCTACAGGATTGCGCCAGGAAAAAGAGCCTGCAGAAACCTCCCACCAGTGACCACAGAGACCAGCCCTTTAAGGAACCACTTGGCTTGGGGCTCCTGGGAGCATCACGCCGATCCCGATGTCCCAGGGCCCAGCACCACCGATTCCAAGTGCACGCTTCCAAAGCAGGGTTCAGAGCACGCACACACCAAGTAGTCAGGCTTGTCTTTTTTAGTGTATCTGCAAAAAGTGGCCCTAAAAGATCGACTGCTAGAGAAAACCTTCCAGGATCTTCAACAGAAACCTCTTTCCCTTCGAGGTGTTTCAAAACAGAAAGAAAGGGTAAAAAAACAAAGGGTTACCATGGCTGTCTGCTCAATCCGGTAGCATCAGAGAAGTACAGAGCCAAGCTGCACCCTGTGCTGGGCATGAGTGAGCCTTTTCTCTCCCCACAAGAATCAGGCATTAGTGGGGAGAGATGTGCTTTGGTGTACACAGCTGTAACGTGCTGTTACGTCCCTCTGTAACCCTGGGGGAGTCAGCTTCAAGTCGAGCTCAGCCAGTGCATAAATTCCCCACAACCGGGCCCAGATTTAGAGCAGGACTGAGGACTGCTCGGGGATCATCTCCCAGGGCTGGACTAGCACATATGCGCCTGGCTAGGGATACAGCCAGGAGGCTCAGCCAGGCTCCTGAACTGGCTTTTGGCCTGAAAAGCCCTTGTTTTGACAGTTCAGACCCTGCTTTAGGAATTCAGAAAGGCTTCTCCGCTTCAATTTCAGATTCAAAACCAGTATCCAAAGCCACAAAACCCCAAGTGCATCTACAGCTAAATTATTCTCAAACAAGCAGTAGGGCCATGTGCAGCCAAATAAGGGTCCTGCTTCAAGACACATAATTAGGGTTGGGAACAGGGCAAGTGACTTACTATAGGTGCCCGTGACAGTAGAAGGGCATTTGGGGCTGTGGGACTTTAGGTCTGGAGGGATCTTTGGAGCAGCTAAACAAAAACAAACACATATATTTTAGAGACAGAAGAACAGCAGCAGAACAAAGGACCCCAGCAGTGACCTGCTACTAGGCAGAGCATACAGTGTGGGACAGAGCTGACCTTGCAAATCCTGCCTAGCCTGAGCCAAGCCAGAGGCCAGTTCCAAGACAGCCAGGCTGGCTGTGCACAGCGCATGCTCACCCTACCCCAGCAGCCATCCAGGAAGGTAAACCCACTAATCCCCAGAACCAGAGGTCTTGTCCTAAGAGGGCCAAAAGCCCGGGGAGCTGTGCTTAAGAGCTTTGCAACCTTGTCTGCTGCACAGAGGAATGTTCTAGCTCTGCTCTGCTCCTTCCCCCAAGCCAGCACCCAACCCGGCCTCCTGCAGCACCCACTGGAGGCGTTCATCATGCTGCAGAGCAAAGCGTGCCTTGGTCAGTTCTCTGCCTTGGGGACAGAGCAGGACACACACATCTCAGTTCCGCTCCTGCTGGGAGCATCAGCCCGATGCTGTCTGTGAGGCACAGAACCCCTGCAGTCATAGCACCCCCAGCAGGCAAAGCAAAAACACAGTCCAGGTCCAGGGCAGTTCGGAGGTTCTACATCAGAACTGGCAGAGCACTGACATAACATCTCCATCTGTCAGCCATCTTCCATGGCAAGGACTGAGGAGCAAAGCAGAGGGGCTGTGCTCACAGGCTGCAGTGCCACACCACCCCCTCTGCACCTCACCCGTCAGAATCAGAACACGAGGGCTGAGCTTGGCCACAAAGCAGTCTTTTCCAGGCGTTAGGGATGCCCTCTCTGCCTCTTAGCTAAGGGTGACACTGCCTCTGCCCAGCACAAGCTCCCACTAACTGCAGAGACAACAGCCAGAAACCCCTCTTCAGCCTGGAAACTGCAGAAAGGCATGGAGCTCAGCAGACCAAAACTCAGCCACCACGCACACTAGTGCCAGAGGGAAGGGGAGCACGGACAGCCTGGTGCATTAACCCATAGCCACTGCTGCTTTTGTCAGCACAGAACAGAGAGCAGTGAAGCCCCTCTCGCTGCAGGGCTGCCTGCCAAGCCCACCCTGCCCCACACCAGCAGCTCCCTTGGGCAAAGCTGCACGTGCCACACCTGCTCTACTCAGTCTCAGTCAGTACTGGGAAATGCCTTTGCTGCTGCTGCAACCTCAGAGGTTTGACCCCAGTGATGAGAGTGTCCTGGACAAAGGGGGAGGAAGAACTGCTTGCTGTGAGACACAGCTATTACGATGGGAGAAGTCTGTCCCGGCTGCACTGCTTTTAGCAGAGTACCTCTACTGACCAGATGTCTTCAGTCTATTTGGGAGACAGCTGATCTCTCTCACCTTCCTGCGTGATGCAGATGGAGCCACTGCCCATCCCGACTCTCAGGGCATCGACCCCTGCGTCAATGAGGTTCTTGGCCTGAGCAGCAGTCACAACTGTAGGGAGCAGAAACTGGTTTGAAGAGAGAGAAGCAGGTCTGTGCATGATGCTGCTCTGCCCTGGTGCTTGCCCCTGTGGCTGCAAACTTCCCCTACCCAAGGCTCCAGCTGGACGCTTGTGCCAGAGCCATCTGCCCACCGCTACCTGCAAAAGCAGGAGTTAAGAGTCCCAGCCATGCCCAGTAGATGAGATGACATTGGTTCCTCAGGTCCTTATACCCAAAGGCTGAGGTAGCAGAGGGCACTACGTAATGCCAAACACTCTCGGCCACACCGGGCAGTGAGGGCAGAGCACAGGTTAAGAGCAGCACCAATAACACGTTAACCACATAACAACAGGGGCTGCTGTACTTAGCAGTCAAGAGGCAGGGAAAGTCCCCATTGGACTGCCACATAAAGCAATATTCATTACTATTAATAAAATATTTTACATCAACGTGCAAGAGAGGCTAATGCGTAATGGGCTACCAAGTAATGGGCTACCAAGCACTGCAGTGCACTGTGCTGCAGAACAAAGGGTTCAGAAATAGCTGCAGCAGTGGCAGCAGCAGGGTACTGCTCAGCATCTGCAGTGGTGCTGCTCTGTTCCACAAGTCAGATGAAACCATTAAGTTCAAACATTTACCAACAGGTTCATTTCACATTGCTCTCACATGATTTAAATATTGGGTAGTCCTGTATGGGGCCAGGAGTTGGATTTGATGATCCTTGCAGGTCCCTTCTAACTCAGGCTATTCTATGATTCCATGATTTCATTCATGTCCCTGCAGCTCCCTCTATGTCTAAGAAAGCAAACATACTTTAGGAACGAGAACTCTTCAACGCATGCCTACCATTTCCTCCAATAACTTGTAGGTTGGGGTACTTCTCCTTAATATATTTAATCATATTGATCTGGAAGATGGAGTTCCCCTGAGAGGAATCCTGCAACAGAAAGAAAACCAATTTCAACTGGAATTTCTGTAAAAGATTATAAGCACAGCTCTGGAAGAACCTCCGATCTTCACTCTGCTTACAGAGACCTCTGCTGAACTTGCTAACCGGGCAGAACAACACCCCAAACTGAGCACAGAACCAGAACAGAAGTTACTGTTGAGACAGTAACGTCCCTCCCTGGACAAGGCAGTTTATCATAAAGGCTTCACTAATATATCCTTCCCACTTCGACCCCACAGCCCCCTTACTTATCACCAGTAGGCAACAAGCAGCACATCTGAACCAGCTGCTCTACCAACAGGACACAGTTTGCCTCGGCACAGACTGCAGGTGAAACAGAAAGGTGGGAGGAAATACATCTCTCCCTACCATGCAGCAGAACAGCCCAAATACCAGATGTCAACCACCTCACGATCAGGCCATGCTGACCGTCAGTGACCCAGGCAGCTGGCAGTGCCTGTTAAACATTTCCAGCTGCAGCACAGCTCAGCCGTGCCCTCGGAGCACAGCAGACTTGCAGGCTAACAATCGATGAGAAACAATGTGGAAACACCAGCATTAACCATTGTGCGTGCCTGAAAGCTTTAAGAGCAGAGGTGGAGTGCCTTGAGAGTAACTGCCATGCTGCTGTTCCACTGCCAGGGGATCTTCAGATCAGGTCCTCAGCCTACCCCAACCCCCCCGGCCTTCAGCAGCTCACCAGCACGACTGCATCCACACCAGCCTGCACAAGGAGGTCCAGCCTGTACTTGTCATCTTCGTGTGTCCCGATAGCAGCACCACACAGCAGCTGCTTCTTGGAGTCCTTAGAAGCCAGAGGGTAGTCCCGGTTCTTCTTGAGATCAGTGCGGGCAATTATTGCCACCAGCTCGTCATCCTCGTTAACAATTGGCAGCTTGCCTTGAGACAAACAGAGAACACTCCTGCAGACAGACAGCAGCCCGGAGCCGTGTGGCAGAGCAGCAGCAGAAGGCACCGCTACAAGGTGCTGACCCAGAGCTGCGTTATCAAACCTGTCTTGGCTTACAACAGATATCCCCTGCTCATATGGTTAGCACAACCAGTGATAAGGCAAACACCCAGCGTATGTAAGTGGGCTGCTCAGTATCAACTTTCCTCCTTCCTTCTCCTCTCTGGTGCCCGGGCGCAGGAACACCCATTAACAGGGTATCAGGCCATCAGCATTATCAAAGCCCAGCTGCCGGGCTGCCAGGATGCGCTGACACCCACAGTGGCACTGGGGTCACAATCAAGCAGCAGCATGCCCTAAGTGGGACTGCGGCCAGAACTGCAGCTGTAAACCCCACTATTTCCTTCCCAAGGGCCAGGGACATTTTCCACCATCAGCTGCTTTCTCAGAGGAGCGCGTGGCTCACATTCATTTAGGTATAGTCTGAGTGTGGATTACAACTATTGAACTTGACCTGATCTGCAGTGGGCCCAAATGACTGAAAAATCTGTGTAACAGAGAATTCTAGGAATTCAAGTCAAACTATCAAACCCTAACAGAGCTGAACTGGGTGCCAAAACACCAAGGCCAGGATACAGAATAGAAGAGGTGTGGCAGAACAGCCGGGCATTCTCCTGAGTGCCACTGGGCTGCCAAGAATCCCTCAACTTCAAACAGATCTGGGATGAACGCATGTGAACTCCGTCCCCTGGCACAGGGCTTGGGGTGCTCCCCCCGCTGTCCTTCCCTCGTGGCACGTGGCCTTTCCACGGCCCACCCACTCACAGATGCCTGCTCACATTCTCCCCTGCTCCACCCAGACCTGCGCTCCCACCGCTCTCTGCTGCGTCGCAGACATCCACACATACCTTTTTTACTTCTTTGCAGAATTTCATTCGCTTCTTTCAACATGACGCCAGATGGGGCCACTACCAGATCCTCCCGCTTTGTCATGATCTGGTGGGAGGGAGAAGACAGAAAGTCGTAAGAACTCCTTCGCACTGATCTGAAAATACTGAGCCCCTCCGCCCACGTGAAATGCTCCGCAGCACAGTGGGAGTGCTCTGCAGACAAAGGATCCCACAGCACAGCAACACGCCTCCAGCAACATGCAAACAACCTCCAATGCTCCGTCCCCGTGTGAGCAGCAGCCAGATGGAATGTGGCACGCTCAGCCCCCAAACCTATCAGTGCAGTGAATACAAGAGGTGGCAGAGGGCCTCAGCAAGCCAAGGGAGAGCACCTGCAAGCAACAACTCTCAGATGACCCTCAATAAGACGTCACCCAAACCAACAGCCTCCCCTTTAATACAGCACAGGTAAATAAGGGCTGGAGATGCTTCCAGAACTGCTGGTTGCTCTGGCAGAAATGCTGCGCCCAGCCCTGAGTGCAGCCAGCAGCCCCAGCACACAGCTCTGCGAGGGCTCCGCTCAGAATAGCGAGCTGCTGGGAAGGTCACTGGGGCAAAGGAGTCACTCGAATGCAAACAAACATGTTCACCCACGCTCGCTCTGACAAACAAGCATCAAAACACAACAGAAAAGCAAGGGGCAATGGGCACAGCTGGAACGCAGGCATATTTGATGTGGGATATGGAAAACAGCTTTCACCACGACCAAACACCAGAAGGGCAGCTGAGAAGCAGTCAGATCTCCATCCTGTGGAGACACAGACAGCCCCGAGCAACCTGCTGCAGCTGAACAACAAGCAGAGGGCTGGGCAGACCACTTGGCCCCTTCCCACCCCAGCGATCCCAAAGTTCACAAAAGGTTACTCAGGAAGGCCAGGCACAGCTGAAAAGGAAGGCTGAATCTCAAGGAAGGTCAATTAGTTGCATGCAAAAGAAATGATGGAATGCTTTAGCTATTTATACCATAAAAACAGACATTTTGCATCAGGGAGGATATTCACCCTGCCTACGTCCACCTAAAATCCTGTATCTGATGAAAGCCACCTCTCAGGAAAAGCCTGAAACATCACAGAAACATCTGTGGGACCCACAAGAGAGCCATGTGTTTAACTGGATAGCAACAAATGGGCTGGCAAGGCCACTGCTGGGCTGCAAACGTGGCAAGATCTAGGAGACCATCCATTGCCTTCACCAACAGCAGCGAGCTTCCAACTCCACAGTGCTGAACGAGCCACATAAAGCACGAGCAGAGGTTCTCGTCAGGTTCTTCTGAATGGGTCAGCATCGCTTCAAAGGGCCACGCACACTTTTAGAACCTGCTCCTGTGGCAGGACTCCTGTGATGGGTATTTATAGGAGATTTAAAAGCGAACAAGGATGAGCATGTGACGACAGGTTTGTTCACCAAGAGCTAATAATAGTCCTGGGCCATGAGCAGCAGCCAGCCCCGAGACACCGCTGGTGAAACCCACCGTGGTGTACAGTTACACAGCTCAAGTGACACAAACAGCCAACCTACCAGCAACCGACACCAGCACTGCAGATAATGTGTTCCTGCAGGAGGGCAGTTGGAGAGCGCAGCATTATAAAAGGCAACTTATTCATCTTCATGTGTTATTTTAAAGAAGTGAGTAGTCAAGATGAGGCACGAGGAGAAAGGCAGGCCAGGAAAGGAAGGCTGGAAGGCTCACTGGGCACAGGACAGTTGCTGCAACCCCAGCCCACACCAGCATGGGACAGCAGCAGCAAGCAAGAGCACTGGGAACTCCTGCACCAACAGAAAGCACCAGCTGCAGAGAGGATAGCTTTCACAATGCAGAGACAAAGTAAATGGAAGAGATGCTCAGCCCTTGAAAAGACTGACTTGGCAGAGCTAACGCAGAGCCTGGCAGAGCCTGCTACCTCCTGCTGGCACGGCCTCTCACGGCCAAGCTCTGCTCCCTCCCCTTTGCAGAAGGGCTTCCTAGCGTAGCACTCACATCTAACAGGTGCTCACCTCGCCCAGGGGCAAGTCGTGCTCTGACTCCTTTAGGAAGTCGATGTCTCGAGATGAGATGATGCCGACCAGCTTGCCCCCCATCTTCCCATTGTCTGTAATGGGGATCCCACAGAACCCGTGACGAGCTTTGGCTTCAAACACATCTCGCACTCTGTCGTTGGGGCTCAGCACTACAGGGTCTGTGATGAATCCTTGCTCGTATTTCTGAAATGAGAGAGGTTCAGCAGATGGGCTGAGCATCACCTGCCAGACACTGTCCAGGCACAAAGGTCTGCAGCCTCCCAGCCCGGCCAGATGCTCATCACCAGGATGCAAAACAGTACTAAGGCTCACTTAGACAGCATTAGTTTTGAAGGAGTCCCCAGACCGACCTCCTGCTTGAAATTAAGGGCAACATCCCCACCCAGATTTCAAAACCCACACTGAGCTCAGCATAATACACAACAAAAGCATAAGGTTTGTGCAGGCGACCACAGCAGCATCACCACTCTGAGAAGATCCAGCACACGCTGCAGTCTCATCTTACAGCTGCAGCTCCTCTCCCAGCCCTCCAGCAGGCTGGAAGGGCTCCAGGCCTAAACCACCCTACAGGTCCGTAGGGCCACGTGCAACGTGCTGCAATGCGTCAGGGCACCGACACCACCCGCCCCCAGCACACCGCTGCTCACCTTCACCTTCCGCACCTCGTTGGCCTGGAACTCGGGGGTGCAGTTATGGTGGATGAAGCCGATTCCCCCTGTGAGCTGAACACACAGAGGCAGATGAGAGCTGTGGGCGAAGGGGCGCGGCCCTTCCCTAAGGGACCGACAGATGGATGCGGAGAGGCCCTTCCCTAAGGGACCAACAGATGGGCGCGTAGCACTGCCTGAGGCACAGCAGCCTGGGGATGAGCACAGGATCGGCCCTCCCCAGCAGTGAGCAACGGGGAGAGGCGGAGGGCTCGCAGGAGCTCCAGAGGGCTCTCCGGGCACCCGAGGCACCCCGCAGGCCCACTCCACGCTGCCCCCAGCATCCCCCGGGGCGGCGGCGCGGCGCAGTGCGGGCACTCACCGCCATCGCGATGGCCATGCCGGCCTCGGTCACCGTGTCCATGGGCGAGGAGACGAGCGGAGTCTTCAGCGTGATCCGCTTGGTCAGCGCCGAGGTCAGGTCCTGCGGGCCGGCATGAGCGGCCGTGAGCGGCGCGCCCCCCCCCCCCCCGCGGCCCCCACGCCGCCCCCGGCACTCACCACCTGGTCCGCCGTGAAGTCGATGTACCCGGGCAGGATGAGGAAATCGCTGCGGGGACGAAAAGGAGAGGCCTCAGCGCCCGGCCCGCCGCCCGCCCCGCGCCCCCCTTCCCCCCCCCACGCCGCGGCCCCGCCGCCTCACTTGTAGGTGAGCCCATCCCCGCAGCTGAAGAGCTGCTGCGCCGTCAGCCCGTCGTCGGGCACGTAGCCGGTGCCGCCGCTGATGAGGTAGTCCGCCATGCCGCCCCGCGCCGCCCGCTCCGCCCTCACACGCGGCCGTACGGCGGCCGGCAGAGATCGCGCGGCGCCGCCCACGCCGCAAGCGAGAGCGCGGCCCGCCCGCACGGCGGCGTGCGTGACGTAACGCTACGCGCCGTGACGTAACGGGCCGTCACGCCGGCGGCCTTAGCCCTGCCCGCGGGAAGCCGAGCGGCCCGGATCGCCCCGCCGGAAGCAGTCGGCGCTGAACGGCGCCGGGTGCCCGCTGAGCCCGGAACGTCCCGGGGACACAGCGTTACCTGCTCGGCTGAGCCCATAAGGCACCGTGCCACAGGGAGAGCAGCTCCAGTGCCGACTGCTAGAGGAGGGCCACCGGGCTGCTCGGAGGGCTGGAGCTCTGAAGGCAGGCTGAGGGAGCTGGGCTTCTGCAGCTGGGAGGAGAGAAGGCTGCGAGGAGACCTCACTGTGGCCTTCCAGCACCTGAAGGGAGCTTACAAGAGGGAGGGGGACCGGCTTCATAAAGGGACACAGTGACAGGACAAGGGGGAATGGCTTTAAATGGAAAGAGGGGAGATTTAGGTTGGGTGTTAGGAGGAAATTCCATATGCAGAGGGCAGTGAGGCAGCGGCACGGCTGCCCAGAGCTGTGGGTGCCCATCCCTGGAGGTGCTCAAGGCCACGGATGGTGCATGGCAAACAGGTATACAGATTGTAAGGTAAATAGGTATACAGGCATAGGACCAGAAAGATTATCACGTTACAAAGGAGTAATGAGATACAGAGCTTACCCATGTCCTGGGCTCACTGAAGGGCTCCAAGAGGAGTGATCTCCAGAGATCCTTCCTCCTGGGGAGTCAGCCCTTAAATGGGGTCTAGGAGAGGTGCAGCCAGGC
>PPHD01028830.1:0-10781 GCA_002909625.1 Bambusicola thoracicus
CAAGAGAGTGGTGAGATGCTGGAACAGCTGCCCAGAGAGGCTGTGGATGCCCCGTCCATCCCTGGAGGTGTTCAAGGCCAGGTTGGATGGGGCCCTGGGCAGCCTGGGCTGGTATGAGATGTAGAGGCTGTGGCCCTGCATGCGTCAGGGGAGTTGGAGCTTCATGATCCTTGAGGTCCCTTCCAACCCAAGCCATTCTGTGATACCATGATTAATCAACCTCCAACACCTAGGAGCCAATAGGAAACTCAAGTGCATAACTGCAGGGACCCTCTGCAGTCCAGAAGCAGTAGGTCCACATGTTCCCAATGGAGATATCCCATGGGCACACGGCCCCATGGACATGAGGCACCAGCAGGAGATACTGCCCCAATGGAGCTGCCTATGGCCAACCCATCACAAAAGCTGGCACAGAGTTGGCAGAAAACCCCTTCTTCTTTTCTTTATGGCCTTTTGTGGCCTTCTCTTTTTTAGACACACAGCCCAGCTTGCAGGACAGACAGACGAGCTGCGGGGCCAGCTGTGGGACTGGAAGAGGCAGCAGGCGGATCAGATTTGGTCCCCAAGGAACTTTCAGAGTCTGCATTAGTGTGATAAATTACCTCCAAGGTATGTCTTTTTTCTTTCTCTTCCTCTCACAGGGTTACAGCTTTACTAGGGTAAATTTAGGGCTCCAGATACGAGCACCAAAGGTGAGACGAGGAGAGAACAATCGCTGCCTCAGACCCATTTCTCTCTTGCTATTACAGAAGAAATGACACGGATGCAGTCATTAGAATGCCATCCGTCATTAGCAACACGAGACTATTATCAGTCACTCACTGCGATTCAGTCATGAAAAATCTAGGAGGCAAAAGGAGGGAGGACAAAGCCACTGGGAGGGGATGCCTGCTGAAGCACCCAGCCCTGCACGCACACATGCATGGCAATGGGCACCAAAATGGCAATCGCTGCCATATGGCTCTGGCTCCCAGTCTAAAAGCTGGGTTTTAATGGCAGGATTCTGAGGAAAGCCAGAAGTCAGCAGTGGACACGGTGGAATTATTCGTTAACAACCACATTTCTCATCAGGGCAAAACCTAAACCAACACCCTCCATCCTCAGCACGGTGGGAGGCCTTTTTCACCTCCCTTAGGATAAACAGATGGGCTGATTCAAAGGAGGGAGCACTAAAATACAAAAAACCATGAATACCTATGGAAATACTGAGAATGCCGTTCTGGATCCCTACAGCGAGGTGTGTGGCTGGGGGAAAATCAGGCTCCTACCGATAACAAGGGAGATTGTTCTCGTCTTAAGCCCACCTCCTCTGATGAAACTGAAAGCAACTATCAGATCAGCATAGAGAGAGATACGTGAGAGAGAACAAGACAGCTGTTCCCACATTAAAATGTACCCGAAATGAAGTGGTACCAAACAGCAAGAGAAGTCAAGTGGCACAGGAAGAACCCCAGTACTGGGGGGTCTGAGTGCATCAAGTTATACTCATTATCCAGGAGCAACACATTCCAGCAGCGGCTGAATTTGAGCAGCTACCAACAGCATTACAGGAACAGCAGAAGAATGCAATGAATATTGCTGTTTGTTAATTAAGAAAGAAAGCAGATGGTATAGTCGAGCCACAGGATGATACAGAAACATCTTCTCCAAATGGCATTTCGGGCAGATGTGAAACAGCAGCTAACAGAGCTGGTCATTTTAAGTTGGGAGATCTTCATAGAACCCTCGGAGTTGGAAGGGACCCTTTGAGGCCATCTGGTCCAAATCCCCTGCAATGAACAGGGACACCCACAGCTCCATCAGCACTCACAGCCCCATCCTGCCTGACCTTGGCTGTGGGCAGCCCATATCCCCAGGGGCTTTGATGGAGCTGCATGAGAAATCCTCTGGGCCACTCAACCACTGCTCAGCAGGAGTTAATTTGAAGACTGGGGAACTCAAAGCAACGCCGTTGTACCAAGATTTTAAACACCAGGAGGACGACCAGGCAACAAAGAGCATTCAGTGCAGCTCACATCACAAGGAAGACGAGGGATGTGCTGCTATAAACTCTGATTAGGAATCACACGAAGTAAATAGCTGATGTTTATCAACACAGATCAGTTCTGTGTGTTTCTATCAGGACTAAAAGGCTGCCTGCAGACCTGAACAGCTCTGATGCAACGTACTTGGAGCTCTGTAAATCATTTAACTTTGCAAAGTATCATTTCCAAAGTAACTGGAATTGCATTACGTAACACGGAATACATTAAACAGATTAATAATTGGCCAAGTAACAAGTCATAAAATAGACCCAGATCATCATTAATCTGGTGCTCGGGCTGAAATCCCAGAGGAATCAGCCCTTGTGCCCTACATTACTCATGTTCCTCCAGGTCAGGAGCAAAAGCCACCGCACCTCCAATTCACATCGGCTCCTACAGCTGCGAGTGGTAAAGGACACAACATCCGCGCCCTTCACCAAAGTGACCACGAACAAAGGCGTTGCACATCTCTATCATCACGTGCAAACTCACAGCTGGGGCCAGATCCCCTCTCTCCAAGCCAGATGAGCTGTAGCAGAGAAGGGATGCAAGGGCGGCTTGATGCTAGCAGCTGCCTGCTCGGTGCAAGAATGAGGGAGCAGCAACTGAAAGTAGCAGGTGGCAAGTCCAAACCCAAACAAGAGGCAGTGGTTTTCTCACACACGACCCAGCGCGGCGGTGCAGCTCCCTGCCTAAGGATGCTGTGCACGCTGCAGGTCTGTGAGAGTACAGGGAGGGCTGATGAGGCACAGAGCAAAGATCCACCGGCGGGGAGCAGAGGGATGGAAATCGTCTCTGGCTGAGAGAGTCCTGGAGGTGTTAAACGATGGGGGGCCGGAGAGCTGGGGAAGTGTCAGACAGCCCTCACGTCCCTCCAGGGGCTGCACTTTTAGAAAGAGGCTATCTGTTAATGCAGAGCTGCTATTCGCTGCAGAGCAAACATCTTGCAAAGAAGTAACCCGGGGGAAAAACCCACTGTGATGGCGGAGAATTGAGTGCCCACGGCTCCCCAGAGCAGCTCCCTTTGGCAGCAGCACACAAAGCCTTAGCGAAGAGCTGGCACACGGTGAGGCACTGACACAGGTCGCCCGGAGAGGTGGTGGATGTCCCTGCAGACAGCCGAGGTCGGACTGGATGGGGCTGTGAGCACTGATGGAGCTGCGGGTGCCTCCACTCACTGCAGGACTTGGACCACAGATGGGTGCCTTCCAACTCAACCGATTCCGTGCTTCTGTGCTGCTGGAGCAACGTGAATGCCTCCTTTTAGGGCTATTTAGGACACTCAGGCAGCAGCCTGAAGGCAATGCTAATTCTCACTGCTTTCCCCACGAATGTACTCACTTTCAGGTGCCCTTTAAATTGGATTTTCTTCACAACACGCAAACCCTTTTACGCAGCTGGAAAGCCTCTTTCTCCCCTCATCTAATTTTTCATGTGCCGCTGCCTGATTTATACCCAATACCAAATCAGCATCGCAGGAGATGGGGAGCAAAACCATTTTGCAAGAGGGCCGAATCTGCTCGCCAGTTAACAGCCGCCAATTAAAAGGTCAGAAAAACAATCGCTGCATTCGGAGGGAATAATTCCACGCAACTAAGAAGGCAACGACAGCAACAGCAACACATATATTAACTTTGTTCCAGTAAACTGAGCCGTCTTATCTGCCCATGAGGAAGTTTAATAAACAGCTTTCTGTACTTGTAAGGCTTTTGAATGTGTGCCAGGTTGTGCAGGGATCCTGCTTGCCCGAGCTGGAACCGCAGGGCTCTAAATGAAAAGCAGAAAGTGTAAAATGGGTTTTAAAAGAAATCTGAAGGAGAAATGGATTGGCTTCGTTAGTCCGGCCGACCAATAACGACGGGGAGTGTTATTACTGAAGTTACATCTGCAGATCGCTGCTGCTGGTACAGACCCAGACCCAGGAACTGATCTGATCCCAGAGAAACAGGCGCTCTCATGAGCCCAGCACATGGCACGGCCCGAGCCAGCAGCCCTGTAAGGCCGGGGATGGCTGCAGGTGGAAGCTCTTTAATCAAAAGGCAGTGCTGCTGCCCAGAGAGCTGTGAGTGCCCCATACCTGGATAGGCTCGGGGCCAGGCTGGATGGATCCCTGGGCAGCCAGAGCTGGTGGGAGCATGGAGGATCTTCCAGCAGAACTCCACACGACCTGTGTGCCCGTGAATGCTCACCTTGCCATAAAGCTGCTGCACTGCTGCTGGCTTTTGTTCTTTCATTGCGGGGCTCAGAGCTCCCCGTTTTTTGTCTTCATGCAAATCGCCGTTGTTTCGAACCGGCTCAAGGCTTCACAGGTGCTGCAAACCTGCGGCAGCATTTTGCTGGCCGAATTCACCCAGCTGGAACGCTCAGGATCACAGAACCATAGAATATCCCGGGCTGCACGGGACCCACAAGGCTCACGGAGCCCAACCCCTGTCCCCACACATCACCCCTCAAACCCAAACCCTATGGCTGAGAGCGGTGTCCCAGCACCCCCTGAGCTCCAGCATTGGGGCCATGCCCACTGCCCCATGGAGCTGCCCCATGCCCACCGCCCTGTGGGGCAGAACCTTCCCCTAACCCCCAGCTGACCCTCCAGCACCCCCAGCGGGACTCCGCTTTGCTCCTTAAACCACAGCAATCTGGGCTAAGAAATTCCTTCGGCGCTGCAAACCCCAAAGTGCCAACCACGAGGCGTCAGAGAGCAGCACCGGAGCTGCCTGAGCGCCGTGCAACGCAGCGACTGCACTCATTACTGCAGCAAGCTGAGCTGGAGGCAGGCTGAAAGCAGAAGTGTGCCTGAAGGGGGGAAAGTCCCCCAACCAACACAACCCAAAGCACGTTCCTATCCACGCAGCGCCCAGCAGCCCGGGTGCCCATTCACAGCCTTTTGCTATCAACTGCCAAATTAGTCCACAGCTTGTTCCTGGTCCAAAGAACCGCCAGATTTATGGCCAAGAACTCTCAACTCATTAACTGCTCTAACTGCACGCTTCGTATTAGTTTTTAATAACTTCCTGCTATAGATTAGATCAGACTTTCCTCCTCCCTCGCTGGCTGAATCAGCCCTGCGAGTTCAGCTATCACCCGGATTTTTGGAACAACTTCCACATTCCCAGAATATTCATTTTCTCTCATTAGGATGAATCTGGTGGCCAGCCAAATGCACGCAAGTAATTATTTACACAGCTTAATACCCCTGCATTGCTCGGGCTCCTCTTCCTCCAAACCCAACAGCTATCTCAACAAGATCCTACTGTCATTTGCAAACTATTTTGTCGCCGATGCCAAAGGGTGATAACTGCTTGCCTTCCTGATGTCAGCTCGTTGGAAACGCTGAAACTGCGCTGCGTTTCCAAAGGGCTATACTTAGAGCTATCTCTAAGTAATCTAGCAGAGATGATCTCGTACAGAAGAGAAGAACTGGTCTGAAGAGCTCTGCAAATGCTAATTCCATGTGCTGCGAAGAAGGCGCATGTTTGAAAGTGGAATTTAAGCTGTCACAGGTTCCCCCGTTCCAACAAAACCAGCTGCTACCACCCTTCAAAAGAAAAATCATTAATCCGAGTTCTCCTGCACAGAACAACCTTCCTCTGAGCAACGTGGGCCTGCCTTGTTGCTCTTTTCTACCTTTTTTTTTTCCCTCTCTGTTCAGTGGCAATGATTGCACATGGGGCTGCATGAGTACCGCCATGGTACAGCTATCATAGGATCATAGAATGGCCGGGGTTGAAAAGGACCACAGTGATCATCCGGTTTCAACTCCCTTCCTATGTGCAGGGTCGCCAACCAGCAGCCCGGGCTGCCCAGAGCCACATCCAGCCTGGCCTTGAATGCCTGTAGGGATGGGGCATCCACAGCCTCCTTGGGCAACCTGTTCAGTGCGTCACCAACCTCTGGGTGAAGATATGAATATGGAATATATGAAGGGTACTGTCTATGAACTACAGAGATTTCAATAATTTTAGCCCATAGAATCAGTAAGGCTGGAAAAAACCTCTAAGATCACCCAGTGCAAGTGTCCACCTACCACCAGTATCGACCACTGACCACATCCCTGAGTGCTACATCCGCTCTTTCACACCTCCAGGGATGGTGGCCCCACCACCCCCCTGAACAGTCCATGTCACTGCATCACTGCTCTTTCAGAGCAGAAATTCTCCCAGCCACCCAACAGTGATGATTCCTCAGTGTCCAAAACAACAGCTTTGCTGCTAACTCGTACACCTGGACTTCTAGCTCTTTATTACCATCACATTCCACATCTCAACTCTAAAGATGCTTTATTGTATTGACTTTAAAAGCAGCCCTCTCAGGCGAGGGAATGGAGGGCTTCAGACCCTGTGAAATCCCAATTCTCTTGATTTCAAGGAATTTGGAATTTCATCACACATATTATTTCATGAGGGCTGAGGTCACACTGCACAATGGGAAAAACATGGATATACAGGCAGTGCTTCACAATAAGAGTAGTGAAGCTCTGGCACAGACGGCACAGATTGGTGGTGGATGTCCCTGCAGACAGCCAAGGTCAGGCTGGATGGGGCTCCGAGCACTGACGGAGCTGTGGATGTCCCTGTACAGTGCAGGGAGTGGGACCAGACAGCATTTAAAAGTCCCTTCCAACTTAAATGACCATGGTTCTGTGACTACAAATGCCGTGAGAGTAGTTCCCCAACAGGCATTTCCAGGTAGATCCCTTCCTCATATAGCATCCCCAGAGGGAGCAATGAAGCTGAGGGCACAGAGGTGTCCTCAGCCAACACCAGCAACACAAAGACATCATTTGCACATTCAGCAGCTCTCCGTGCATACGCAAAGATATAACTCACACCAAACTAATGGCTTCATCCAGCAGGAGGAAAGGAAGTCATGGTGGCAGCTACGTAAGCCCAAGTGGAAGAGGCAAAGTGCTCTGAGATAGAGGAGGTTTAGGTTGGATATGAGGAGGAAGTTTTTCACCCAGAGGGTGATGATGCACTGAACAGGTTGTCCAAGGAGGCTGTGGATGCCCCATCCCTGGAGGCATTCAAGGCCAGGCTGGATGTGGCTCTGGGCAGCCTCTGGGTCCCTGCACATAGCAGGGGGTTGGAACCAGATGATCATTGTGGTCCTTTTCAACCCAGGCCATTCTGTGATCCTGTGAAATGGACACATCTCCACGGGACCAACATCCCTGGCCCTGGCCTCATGATTTCTGATCTGTATCTCATCATCTTTATTGAATCCAAAGTGTGGCAGAGCTCGTTATATCCAAAAGCAATTTAGAGGTTGCGAGGAAGCTGACTCAAAAGGCTTCGCTAAGAAGCAAAGCCGATGAAATAATTCTCGGATGTTCTCTGACACTCGTTAAGTGTCATGCCTTAATGATTCGATACATTGGGATGATGAAGGGGAGAAAAGAAATAAAGATGACTTTCAGTAACAACCGACACTCCGAGATGTGAATATCTCCACGGCTCTCTCTGCCCCCATTACTCACATCTGAGATTATTATACAATGCAGATAGCTCAGATAAACAGACCGGGTATGAGCTCAGGAGCACCGTGCTGACTCTAATCCCTGACTGCCCATTAAATAACACAAAGCATATTAATACTACAGAAACAGTGATGCCGGGATTGTAACTCCAGATATTAAGGAATCGCACAGCTCCACGTATGCGTAATATAGGAAGAGGGAGTTATGACTACAGAAGGAAAATTCAGTAGTGAAGAGGTAATTGTGAGAATTCCAATGAGGAAAAAGAAATTAGGAACAACAGAAAGCAAAACCTTCATCGCCGTTAAGTTCCTACGCATTAAAACATAATAGCGTGCAAGCAGTTTAAAGCGCATGTTTACCCTTCTTAATTATTTCGGTACGGCACTTGGAAATGAAAAAGGTTTGTCTTGAATGAGGAGAATAGAGAACCTGTAGTTAAGTGGAAAGCTTCACAAGAGTCATAGGATGGCTTGGGTTGGAAGGGACCTTAAAGATCACGGAGCTCCGGACCCTCTGCTGTGGGTTGGATGCCCCTACCGGCTCTGGCTGCCCAGGGCTCCACCCATGGCCTTGGGCACCCCCAGCTTCTCTGGACAACACATTCCAGTACATCTTTCCTATTTATTTAAGCTTTCTTATTAAAACAAACCAACAACAACAAAAAAAAAAATCAGCAATTCCCTAAGTTTATCTTCATTCACAATTTTGGCTCTGATTCCCAGCATCAGTTGGGAATATTGGGCAGTATTTCAGCTTTGCTCTCTGACCAACCGCGCTGCAACGGTGAGCAGTGAGCTCCTGTGGGCAGTCCCAGCTGCTGACACCCACTGTCAGACCACATCAGATCATCCCTCGTACTTAAAGAGGGCAGATTTAGGTTGGATATAAGGAAAAAGCCTTTTACAGTGAGGGTGGTGAGGCGCTGGCACAGGTTGCCAAGAGATGGGGTTGTTGCCCCATCCCTGGAGACTTTGAAGGCCAGGCTGGACCCAGGCCCTGGGCAACCTGATCTAGCTGTGCTGTCCCTGTTCATTGCAGGGGAGTTGGACTGGATGACCTACAGAGGTCCCTTCCAACCCTAAGCTGTATGGTGCTGAATGGGACCGGACAAGCAGAGTAAGCAGAGCTCCGTCCACCATGAACCCAAAGCCGAGCTCCATGCTGCCAGTGCCCTCCCAGAGAGCTCAGCTGAGGGTTTCCACCTGCAGCCAGCAGCAATGGGAGCTGCCCCATTCCTGTGAAGCTCCCCGAGCACTGCAGCCCATTTTCGGAATTAAAAGCAGACAGTAAACAAATCAAAGTGCACACAAACAGGAGGGTCATTTGGGCAGTTCCTGGGATACAACAGCCCTCCTCCTCATCCAACAGGGATACAGAAAAGCAGAATCTCAGCCCCAGCTCTGTCCGTTGGTTTGGTATAGCAGGGAATTTCCACCTCCTTTTCCAACAGCAGCTCCTCAGCCATACACATTTGGCACTTTGTGAGAAAATAATGCACTGAAGCACTTAAAGGATGGGTTGGAAGTAAGGAACGGCTCCACTGGGGGGGATGGTACCGATAGCTTCTTCAGTGGGGGTGATTGTTGGGTGGCCCTGTGTGGAGCTTGGAGTCGAACTGGACGATCTGTGGGGGTCCCTTCCAACTCAGTATGATTCTATGGAGGAACTTCAGTACAGGCTGCACCTCCTGGAAGAACTCCTTGCTGTCTCCAACTGAAGGCAGAATTTGATATACTCTCTGCTGACAAGCAAACAGCACAGCTAGGGCTTCACAAGTGTCACCTCCAATATCCATTCCAATCCCACATGATGTGCAGCCTCCACATCTCTGAGCCACCAGCTGAAGAGAGGGCTCTCCGACTGCAGACCCTTCTCCTAAAGGGTGCTGAGCAGAAAAAGCAGTGCAGTGAGAACTGGGGATATTCGGGCAGAAGGCACAAGGATGGGGAAGGAAGGAGCACCCTGAGGTGTCTGATCGTCTCTGATAGGTAATTCCTCCATGCAGCCCATCAATTCTGATAGTCTGTCATTACGGTTGGGACGAAAGGGAATGGCCGAAGTCGCACCAGGGGAGGTTCAGGTTGGATATGAGGAAATATTTCTCCTCCAAAAGAGCAGCGCTGCAGTGGAACAGCTGCCCAGGGAGTGGTGGGGTCACTGTCCATGGTAGGGTTGAAGAAGCATAGAGGTGTGGGACTGAGGGAGATGGGCAGTGGGCAGCATTGGTGGCGGGTGGACGGTTGGACTAGATGACCTCAGTGGTCTTTTCCAACTTTACCGATCCTATGATACACTTCCTTCAGATAACCAGAAAGAGAGCATAAAAACTGCATGCTGACTAAAAGCACCCGTTATGCTTTCCCTGCGTATCATTCCAAGTGTGATCGGTGTTGTGGCAGGAGAGCACCCGAACTGCAGCTCACCATACAGAAACATCAGCAGAAGAGAGAGGACATCACAAACCAAGACGTGTTACACGCAGTAAGCCTGCAAGTAAGCACCAGTCCTCGCCCCGGCAAGGTTCTTATCAGTCTGTGCAGCAGCAAAAATGAATCAAAGCACATGCTTAAAAGAGAAGGGAGAAGGAAGGCACGGGAACCCGGGCGAGCTTGCACTTTCTTCAGCTTCTGCAGGTGCAAAATGGGACTTATCGACAGCAACACCTTCCCTTCAGCGCCGTGCGATTTGCTCGCTTCGCCTTGCAGAGCGGCAGCGTCTCCTACACAAATGGCTTTGAAAACCTGTCACGGAGCTGGGAACGACGGGAATGCTAACAGATGGCTAATCAAAGGGTTAGCTGCTGCTCCCGCAGCCGGAGGAAAGAGATCTTTCCGCAGCGAAAATAAAGCACGTGAATTGTATCCGCACCGGTGGCTGAAGTCGAAAGAGTAGTTCTGTGTGATTTGGACTCAATATCTTCGCCTTCAGCCCGCAAACCCAAGCATTCCCCATGTTCAGTGGCTGAGGACAGCCCCTGTCACCAGTGGTCCTGCCAGCCAACTCCTGGTCACGTTCTCAGAACGTAAGCAGGCGCAGAGGAAGGCATCTGTGTTTCATTTCAGTGGGAAGACTTTCATTTATCGGCAGCCAAAGCTGCAGGACTATCACACAACCCGAGCTGTGGGTTGGAGGAGCATTTGGGAGTTCGCCCTTGCGGGGCCCCATCTGGAGTACTGTGTTCAGGTCTGGGGGCCCTCAGCACAAGAAAGACTGGGAGCTGTTGGAGAGGGTCCAGAGGGGAAGCCACAAAGATGATCAGAGGGCTGCAGCACCTC
>PPHD01028832.1:0-10781 GCA_002909625.1 Bambusicola thoracicus
TTAAGAGCCGTTTGGATGTGGTACTCAGAGATAGAATTTAGCGGAGGGTTGTTAGAGTTAGGGTACTATGGTTAGGCTGCAGTTGGACTTGATGATCTTTGAGGTCCTGTCCAACCTGAGTAATTCTATGATTCTATGAAATTTTGATTTCTAATTTGTGTATTATTGTAGAGGCCTTTCGAAAGTGTAGGGTTCATTTCATCAAAAAAAAAAAAAAAAAAAAAAAAAAACAACTCTGAAAAAGCTTAAAGTTGAGAAGACAAAACTGTAAGTGTTCTGAAACTTCAAACATCTATGTGTTTCTTAATTTCTAATGCAAAATGCCAAAAATGAAGTTCTTGCAATCTTTACCAACGGATATATTGTTTCACAGATATGTTGGTAGTCATTTATTTTATATGCTATGTCTCCCTGTGGGGAGAACATAGAAACTAGCAAAACAAACAAACAAATGTGATTTACAGCATATGTAAGCTGTTGTGAGCACAGTGGCAAGTTACACAACAGTTAAAGCACAGTGTGGCTCTTGGAATCTCCAGGCTGTTTGCTTGAGATACTAGGGATCTCTATTAGACATTAGATATTTGGTGTTCAGAATTATTTCAGGATGAAATGTTAATTCCTTAGATCTTGGGTTATTCATGAGCAACCAGTATTCAACATGAGGAACATTTTGACTGAACATTTGGTGCTCTCAATATGGATTGTTTCCTGATTGTTTGCAAGTATCTTAGAAAATCAGAGTGCCAATGCTTGCATGCACAATCTCAAATTTAATTGCTGTTACTGTTCTGCAATTGTTGCTTAAAATGGTCTGTTTTGACTAATGTTCATTGCCAAGCTCATACTCCCACAGGATGAATGAACTCAGTTGGCCCAAATATGAAACAAATCAGTGATGGAGGGCGAAGGAGATGAAATATCCTCCATCAATTTAGTTGACAGGTTTATACAGTAAAAGTCCAAGGGTCATATTTGCCAGGGCTGGCACAGGAAATCACATCTGACAACTCCAAGGACAGATCCATCCCAGAGAGGCGATTCACTTGTAACTGTAATCTTCCTTTCTCCCTTTTACCCCCACTACCCACTTGTCAGCACAAGCAGTGTTCAGATGAAGGAACATACCAAACTGATGTGTCCTCTGGCACCTTCCAATGTGACTGCTACTGCTCACTTCTGGGACAGCAGCAGCTTCCTAAGATTAATGCTTTTCAATGTTGTTTCTACCTTTTCCTTTCTACCTTTCCAGCTACTTTGGGTAGCTGACTGAAAAGCAAAATATCCCTTTAAATAACATTGTGATATAGTAGTAAATCTCTATTCTCTATTCCATAATTCTTCAAATATGCAAGTAAAGTAGAACAATTTGGATTCCGGATCCTTTCTTTTTCCTTTCTTTTTCTCCTCTCTCCATTGTAATTTACTGATAGGTGAAAGGCTAATTTAGTCTTAAGTGTTCTGTGTCCATCCCAGATACTCAATTTCAATAAATAACCTTGCTGTGAATACATTCTAATTAGTGATTTCATACATGGAATTGAACAGTTATAATACAGCAGGCAAGAGGATCTATTGAAACACTATAGAGAAAGGCATAATTATTTTCAAAAGCTCTGCTGGAATAATGCAGGTAAAAAATTCCCCTGCTGGTGTCTGTTTTCTGTGTCCAATGTATCATTAGCACTTCACACTCACTCTGTGTTTACAAAAGGTTAGCGACTTGGGCTTCAGTTTGTACAGGATGCCCCGCAGTCCTGGAGACTTTTGTATTTCTCGTTTGCTGCTCTCTGCTGAGATGATTGTAATAAAGACAAGACTTTGAGTTCATTCAAAATTAGACTAAAGTTATCATGAAGAAAAAAAGGAACAACACCATGAGATTCAGAAGCACTTTGATAACTCCATGGGTCTGGCCTGGGCATGTTCCATGCAGGGTGGAGTAATGTAAAATAAGCCTAGGAACAAAAAGTCAAATCCTTATCGTGTATGCTACTGTTGAAGGCAAACTGACAGAGGAAGAGGTCTGAAATGTGGTGGAAGAAAAACATGCAAGGACTGTAAGCTCATTTCAGCACTGAGTCGGAATAAGATGCTGTGCTTCAGCCTAGAGGGATGTGATACAGAATTAAAGGGGGAACAATGTATAAAGCAATTAAATCAGGCATTAGTTACACTTACTGGGACTGCAGCGCCATAAATCTGGCCAATGCTCTCAGGACACGCATCACAGCACAGAACAAAAAGGATGATAAAGGCCAAATGGATTTTTGAACATTGCATTAGGCTGCATTTGATGTGCAAGTTCCCTTGAAGGGCCTTTTTATGCAAAATTATCATGTTTGAGAAAACTGCCAGAAATTCACTGGCACGTCAATGAAAACAAGAAAGTGTTCTTAAAATGTAGGCAATTTACACCTACTTGCAGAGACTGCAGTTAAGGAACACGTAGATGGAAGCTGTCATATCTGCCTCCTTCAACTCCCTCGTAATGTCTATGTGGACATTTTGGCAAGTTTCCTGACCTGCGCAGAGCCTGAATGAGTAGGCTGTGCTCAGCTGTCATATGCACCTCAGCCAGGCTTTCAGCACAGGAAAGAGCGACCTGTAAGCAGGCAGAGCAGCAGACTGCACACCAGTCCTCAGGCTCTGCCCTGCAATGGGCTTTGAATGGCAGCTGCAACTTTATGTGGCACCATAGTATTGCAGACAGTGCAGTTGACTGAAGTAAGATTTTAGCCGGTAGCGTGGTTGCTTTGTCATAGAGAGTCTGTATTGATAGCTTTAGCGAGGTACCTAATAATAGTCAATGGAGGGAGAAAACAGGCTGCCTAGACAAGCTGTGGATTCCCCATTCCTAGAGAGGTGTTCAAGGCCAGGTTGGATGGAGAGCTGGGCAGGTTGTTCTGGTGGGGGGCAACCTGGCCCATGGCAGGGGGTTGGAACTGGGTGGGCTCTAAGGTCCCCTCCAACTTAAGCTATTCTAAGATTCTATGATTAGTTTATGGTCTCAGAAAAATGGCAAAATGGGAGGGTAGATATTCCATTTGAAATCTTACTGGTTCATAAAATAAAACTTTTAAAGTGCCTTTAAATGTGTGTCTCAGCAAAAAAGGCTTGACAATGCCTCTGCTTACACACTCTGTTGTGGTGCAGACCTGGTGGCTGCTGTATTCATCCCTCATTTGTATTCCATTTCTGCATGGTTTACCATTTCTTAAATTTCTTATATCTTAAACACCAGCATCTCCACAGGAGAGCAGCCTGGCTTTCAGGGAGAGAAGTTTACTTGTGTGCAACCTCCTCAGGCCAGCACAGCAGCACTGCTGCCTGTGGCAGCATTTTGCTGCCAAATAATTACCCATACATTGCTCTATGCAGGAAGGCATTTTCTTGAAGAGCACCAAATAAGTAGCAGTTTTGTTTCCAGAGAAACCTCAAGGTATAATTACACAGTGAAAGTGCCATGAGATCACCTGCCTGAATTCACTAGTAGTAAGGGTTTGGGGAGAGGGGGGATGTGGGAATAGAGAGTTTGGAAAACAACTGAGTCACCTGAAAAGCAGCAACTCTACAACCTGGGGTCAAGAACAGGGAAAAGGCAAAAGTGAGAAAGGAGTCGCAAGCACACATGTGTAGCCAGTTAAAGAATGAATTAAGTCTGAGACCTATTTCTCTGGGCTTTTCCACAGGATGCTTGGGAAGAAATCTGAGAAAACTGAATAAACTTGAAAGGAATGTATAATAAAGTAATAAGCCAGCAGAGAGTTTAAAGAGTAGAGAGAAGTGAGTGAGGAGATAAGATGTAAAGGTCAGTATGTAAGGACCCCACAGTATACGCATTCTTGACTAAGTTTTAAAAGTGGAGAGAAATATATTTGTGTTGCAAAGTGGAACAGGGAGTCTGATATGCTTTGTGCAGATAAAGCTTACAAAATACTGTGTATCACTGAGGAAAATAAAACACAAAAGAAAGGTCTTCTGGGAAAAATAAAGACTGAAATCAAGAAATAAACAAAGAATAACAACATTTATCCACAGCTTCTGCCTTGCAGTTGTAGGAAATTAAATATCTTAGATGTGTCTATCTGCACCGGACACGTAACTGCTCTTTAATTTTCTCAGGGTAAATCTGGAAAGCACAAAGAGATCAAAATCTGCAGGGCATTCCCTCCCTTTTCCATGCACCATACTCAACGAAGCAGTGACCACATAAATTCTCCCCCAGTAAACAAACCTCTGCTTTTCCCAGAAATTAGAGTTGTAATAGCAGTAGAGGAAGAAAATCATCCTTCCCTTTTATTCCATTTATACTGCTGAAACCTGAATTAGAACACATTCTTCTTCCACCTCAAGAAAATGGTTTCTGTTAGTGTCTTGGTAAAACATTCACCCTGGGGAAGAACGTGTAATCTACAAGGCTGTGCACGAAAGGCAGAGGGACACGCTGCCTCTCTGCCACCTCCCACTCCTTTCCCCATTTGGCTCACTGTGCATATTGGGAGTAACGGAGAGAGGCCAGGTTTTATTCCTGCCTGACTTTTTCAAAGTTTTCCAGAGATGAGCAAACACCAAAGACTGCAGTCCAACCTCAGTTGGAAGCACACTCTGATCCTATATAAAAATGACTCCTCTCCTCTTTGTGCTTTATGAATGGAATAAGTAGATGATGGTCTTATGTGACTGAATATGAGAAAAGCAGAGTGGTGAGGCACCTTCCATATTGGCACAGCTATAATTTTCAGGCCCCCAGATCAGAATGCAGAAAATGAACGCAATCTCTGCCTTAGTGAAATGCAAAGGAAACTTTTTTGCATATTTTTGATATGTGATCTTATCAGCAGACAACTTTTTCTTTCCAGTACAGTAAATCCTTGTAATTCCACAGTGCAGAAATCTGCCAGTGCAGAAGTAAGCTTTATGATTGCTAAAAGTCTTTGCACAGCATATATTGCAGCTTACCATAATTATTTATTACTGATATAACCATTACTGAGTGTTTAATGCACTCATGGCCAGTGGGCAGAAAATAAGCTGTACTGAGTGACAACAGCAAGAATGCACTTCTTCATATGGGAAGTAACATTCTAAAGATCTTGTCAGCCTGTAGTATTTTTCCCCTCTGTGCAAGAGTATGAAAATAAAAACTTTGGATATATATAAATCAGAGTAGGGTGAACTCAATCCTGTGCCAAGAGGAAGCTGAATGAATCCTATAGATGTTAAAGCTGAAAGGGCCGCCTAGATCAGTTTGTTCTGCCTCCTTCCCCATTGCTGCTAACAACTGCTAATGTCACAAGAGCGGACTCCTAAATAGAAAGTATGGAAAAGAAACACTCCCTTCTGGCTGCTCATCTCTGCATTACTGTTTTCTACAGAATGCTTACTACAGCTTTATTTTTCAATACCCTTATATTTTCTCATGTAACATATCTAATATTCACATCATCACCTCTGCAGTGATGGTACCATAACAACTTTCTCCAGATAAATTATTCTATTGTAGGACTGACCCTCCCTTTTTTCCCTAATGCATAACATGACTTTTATTTTTTTCTTGTTACAGTCCATTACATCTTTTAGGTAGTCAATAATTCCTTGCCATCTTTACTGTTAGTAGACTTACATATTTATAGACAAGTACATTCCTTACTTATTGCTTCAGTGTGGGGCATGGAATTGATAGCCATATGATAAATAGCACATCCACTTGATGAACTGAAGAATCACATTGGAGAAGACATTCAAAGGCAAAAAGAGGAATTAATAATCCCAAAAACAAGTAAGCGTGTATGCACACAGCCATGTAAAAAACACAGGAAAAAGAGAAAGAACTTTCAGCATGACAGTTTCCCCCTGAGGAAATGATTCTTTAAAGGTAGACAGAGAGAACTGAGATGCATCTATCAGTATGCAATACTCTTTATTATCTCTTCACAGAAACAATCAATGAATGATGAAATTAGGCATATGAAATACAGCTTATGAAGTCCACTACTCTGCTATCTGGTACTGCAAAATAATGTTTCATGTTTTCCATATTATAGAATAGGATTTGCTTTGCTTCCCCTTGCTCCGTTTTGAGTGTGTGTTAAATCCCAGCATACTATGAGAGCAGGTGGAAGTGAGCTGGCAGCGTGCCACCAGTACTGGGGCTATACTATGTTTCCTGAGATGTGCCCACGCTCGTTATGAGCTTCATCCCCTTGCACCGAGTCCTCCTCAGCCTCATCATTCAAGCCTTTTTCTACCAATACCCCTCATGTGGGATTCACTGTCTCACAAGCAGCTCTCCCTCCTTCTCTTCTTGTATTGAAACATCGAATGGCTGAGGTTGGAGGGGACTTTAAAGATCATCCAGTTCCAACCCTCTGCCATGGATAGGGCTGCCACCCACCAGATCAGGCTGCCCAGGGCCCCATCCAACCTGGCCTTGAATGTCTCTAGGAATGGGACAGCCACAGCCTCTCTGAGAAGCTTGTGCCAGTTCCTCACCACCCTCTCAGTAAAGAATTTCTTTCTAACATCTAACCTAATTCTCTTCTCTTTTAGTTAAAGCCATTCCCTCTCATCTTTTCACTATCAGATCATGTAAAAAGTTGCCCCTCCTCCTGCCTGTAAACTCCCTTTAAGTACTGGAAGGCCACATGCAGTGAGATCTCCTCAGAGCTATCACTTCTCCAAGCTGAACAATCCCAGCTCCCTCAACCTTTCCTCACAGGAGAGGTACTTCAGCCCTAATCATCTGTGTGTCCCTCTTCTGTGCCCACTCCACCAGCTCCGCACCCTTCCTGTACAGGGTGCCCAGGCCTGGACACAGTACTCCAGATGGGGCCCCACAAGGGCAGAACAGAGGAGACAGTGCAATTCTTTCCCTGCTGCCACCCCTCTGTTGATGCAGCCCAGGACACCGTTGGCCTTCCAGGATGCGAGAGGATTCTATTGGCTCGTGCCCAGCTTTTCGTCCATCAGGAACCCCAATTCCTCCTCTGCAGGGCTGATTGCTTTTAATTTCCCTAAATGAGTTATTGGAAACATGTCCATGAAAGGAATCTATCATTACAATTTCATGGTCGTAGCTGACAGCATTTCCTGGCTGTCCAAAGGGTGCTCTTTTCTTTCCCATATTTCGTATCTCACCAACATACATATTAAAGCTTTGAGTATCTTTAGCCCATTTTCCTAGTATTGACTTCCTGCTCTTTGAATGCTGCAGTACTTGCCTAGCGCTCTTGTGGTATATCATCTGAATGCAGACTATTTTTTTCCTATTATGCAAATTTTATTTTCACTGAGAGTTAGCTCAGTTTTCATGTATATTAAAGTGTTTGACAGCTATTATTGTTATCAGTAGCTGCAACTTGCTTATATCCTGAAACAAGTAATGCTAATGATGGTGGTATCAGCTTAGTAAAAGACGTAATACTTAAAAAGCACTGAAAAAATAGAAATGGTCCAGAGGGCTGGCAAGCAAATGGTGAGATGATTCCTCAGACTGGCCCATTTAAATTTTGCTGAATCTTGGGTTTTACAAGCTATAAAAACTTTACAGGATGGTCTCATATTTGTTTTCAATTCAGGCTTGTTTCTCCAAAAAAAAGTATCCTTTCTTTCTATGGCTCAAAGTGCCATGAAGTAAGCGCAGAGATGGTAGCATAGCAACCACAAAAAAAGTAAGTTTAAACACTGAGAAAATGAGCTTTTTGCTTTCTAATAGCAGAGCTTTCATGTTCATATCTTCTTGCTGGCTTTGAAACACCTGTTTCTATTTCAGCTGACTGTTTGTTTCATCCTCTCAGCACAGGAAGCTCTGTGGAGCTTCTGAATTACAATTAAGTAAGGCTGTTTTCTGTAGGTATTCTGCGGTCACCTGCAAAGTGCTGGCAATGTTTTGAATGATGAGAAATTCATTTAGCTTTTAAAAGAAAATAGCATTTCCTTGAAATTGAACTGGATTTTGATGCAATGCTGAATTGATTCGTACAATAGGCATGAAAATAAACTCACTTTTGGCTGTTGACTCAGGAAAATGTTAACGATCACACCAAAGAACTCCCAACACTAACTTCTCTGATTTTTTCTTATAACCCTTTTAGGGATGTTTGTGAACTCTGGACAGCTGAGGGACTGAGAGTTCTGTGTCTTGGCATGTCACTGGTTTTGCCTGATTGAGAGGCTTTTGTCTGAGTGTAAGACTGTGACTCACCTCAGATTTGCATCTTTGCTTTACAGGTTCTTGGTGTCTGGAAAAGTAGATATGAAATGCTGAATTTAATAGCATTCCTTCTAGTAACATCTATTCTGTGTGTGTCTACATAGCTACATAATAAGAAAAGCAATAGAGAACAATCAGTGAAGATTTTTTAATTGTTTCTTTAATCCTTCTGTATTTAATCTGAAATCCTTTTACATTCTCTATTATGATTTTAATTAGGGTGACTTTTCTTGCCAATATTTTAGCTGTAACAGATACTAAAGGCTTTTGACTCATAGAGTATACTGCACCAGGTGCACCCTCTGACTGTGATTTACCCTGAAATGAAACAATTTCTACCAAACTGGTATTTCACTATCTCCACTTCAGTTAATGGCAATTGATTTTTCATCACATTTATCTGTATTTTCACCCATTCTGCCTTCCAAGCTGTGAGCCTCCCAAACATATACTAGAACGCCCCTAAACACGTAACAAGAAACTAGCTTCAAATATGCCTTTGCAGATTTTACAATTGTGCTGGCTTGTTTCCAACATATTTGAAGTATCTTGATGTTTCTGTTCTCAAAATATATGATTTTTGGTCTCCTCTATACTCCTTGTTAATGAGGGAACGTGAAAAGCTAAAGGGACTTGTTCTTGGAAGCTGGATCTCTGTCAGACATATTGCAGTGTCCATAAAAGACAAAGATTAGCATTAAAAAGAAGGAAATGACTGAATGGCCCTCATGATCTCTAACATGATGGCTTCCCGTGTCTATGAGCTGGACAGCTTCCAACCACCAGGATGAGTAGATGAAGAGCTGACAGCTTGCCATGCTCAACCCCATGCAATTTCCTTCCCAGATGGAACAAGAAGTGCTCAGGGCTCCTTTGGGGCTACCGCGTCCTTGTGTCCCCTGCTGCCTTTGCCACTGCACAGTACAGTTGCACTGGTTGGGTAAAGGCTGCAGTGCGAAAGTGAGGTCAGATGGTTTCCTCTCTGTGATGGGGCCACGAGACAGGATGGAAAACTTCAGGAATGGCCCAAAATGATTTTCTGCCCTAAAACTCACACAGAATGAAAATAACTCAATGTTCTTATACCTTAAGTAAAATATTAGGCTTTCCCTCCAATTTTTTTTTTTTTTTTTTTTTTGCAGCCCTGATTTTCTATGAACAGCAAATTAAAATGAGAAATCTTTAAATATATTTTATCATAGAATCACGGAATGACTCAGGTTGGAAGTGACCTTAAAGCACATTCATTTCCAATCCCCTGCCATGGACAGAGTTGCCATCCATCAGATCAGGCTGCCCAGGGCCCCATCCAACCCAGCCTTGTATGCCACCAGGGACGGGGCATTTCACAGCTTCTCTGGGCAGCCTGTGACCATACCCTGTGAGTAAATAATTTCTTCCCAACCTAAATCACTTCTCTTTTAGTTTAAAGCCATTCCCCTTCATCTAATCAGTATCAGACTGTGTAAAAAGTCAGTCCTCCTCCTACTTGTAAGCTCCCTTCAAGTACTGGAAGGCCACAAGGACTCCATAAAGCCATCTTTTCTCCAAGCTAAACAAACTAAGCTCCTTCAACCTTTTGTCATAGTAGATGTGCTCGA
This sequence comes from Bambusicola thoracicus, assembly GCA_002909625.1. Taxonomy (NCBI): domain Eukaryota; kingdom Metazoa; phylum Chordata; class Aves; order Galliformes; family Phasianidae; genus Bambusicola; species Bambusicola thoracicus. Next base: position 9,817 of record PPHD01028832.1, read on the forward strand.
GCCCTTTGACTATCCTGTCATTGTGAAGCAGATATCTGCTATGACTTAAAAAAAAAAACAATTAAAAACCCTATAACTTCAATGACTCTTCTGCACAACTATACGCACTTTGCTATGTATTTTTTCATTAGTAACTCAATCACTCTTTCAGTTTGCCTCTTCCAACTCTAATTCTGTTGGCAGCATTTCACATGTTGTGAAAGTTTTGCTGTAATATCGCACGCCAAGCTCTGCAAAGCTTTTAAGATTAGTGAGCTTTACAAAATGGACCTAAAATTCTTATGTCCGTGTTACAGCAGGGTTATCCAAAGCCCAGAAGTTATGTAAATTGACTACAGATATGCAGAGCAGAGCTCTGAAGAAAATACTAATATCCTTACTCTATGCCTCACTCAGACCTAATCAAAGAGAGATCCACTGCCATAATTAATGTTCTTATTTATGACTTACACAGTTTTTCTAAACATGTAATTGACCCATTTTTGTTTGCATATACAGATTGTATTGGAATGTCTTTAGTGATGAGTAATTTGCAGCAAAATAATAGGAGCAATTGAAAGATTCTTGGAGAATTCTTGATTACTGAATAATGCACTGCTAAATAGTGAACTCTATATTTTTTTCTCAAGTGTAGTGGATAGAACTAGTTCTATAGTTAAAGCTGCAGTTTCCTATGGGAAGATTTGTTATTAACTTATTTATTTTTCAAATGAAATCTATCTCAGTAAAATGTATAATTTGTTTAGCTAGAATTCAATAAAATCTGCCTTCTGTCAAGAAGGGAATGATTTCATATATTTAATTAGTCTTTGAGATTTTCTCATAGATTAGCACATTTTCCATCTAACTCTTAAAAAGAAGGATAAAGGAAAGAAGTTCAGAAAGTGACTATGGCACAGCCTAAAGTAGGGAGGGAACAACTGACTTCAGTCCATTAAAGCAGAATCTGAAAAAAAGAAAAAAAA
>PPHD01028834.1:0-10780 GCA_002909625.1 Bambusicola thoracicus
GGAAGTCCTGCTTCACAAATATAACATCCTTGAGGGCACAGCAAATATGTCCAGAAAATCCTACAGGAATAGCTAGCACTGCTAGCTTAGTGCTTGGTAGCAGTTCCAAATGCAAATCTTAATTATTCTGCAGGAGAGGCCATTACAGCTGCAGTAACTTCTTTGACAGTGTTTTGTCCTATGGATAAGACAGGGAACATCTTGCTGTGTTTTAAATTGAACACTGTGTGTGTGGGTATGGGCCTTCTGTTGCCAAGAAAATTCATTGTAGGGCTTGTGGGAAGAGGAAAGGACTATCAGTGAAAAATGGCAAAGGAGGCTTGACATTTTGATCTGCAAAAGAGATCTGAGGTAGATAAATTAGTGCAGGGTGAACTGCAGACAATGTTTTGATGTTTGTTCTACCACAGGAACCAAAGGGCATCACATAAATAGGAAGCACCATTATGCTTAACTTTTTCTTGCAGTCTGTTAGGTATCACTAGTGCCTATGTGCCACTGTGTGAATGATCTGTGCCTTTCTGGCTCAGGGTACTCCTTGCAAACTCTTGTAAGTTAGCATTGCTTCTCAGTGAGATGTTGGCACCAAGAAGTAAAGACATGAGTCCTTTCTGGAATGTAATGGTTTTGTTGTTTCTGGCATGGGAGAAGGATGTCTTCTGCAATAAATGTTTTGTCAGTTTTGTATCTCCATTTTTCAAAGGTGGGGAAAGCAAACCAAGAAGTAGTCTGCTCAAAAATAAGGAGAAAATCATTTGCTGTCAGAGGACAGAAGCGCTGAGGTTCTTTAGTTACTCAAAATACAGTTCAGTGTGTGCGAGACTTCAAAATGCAATTTTTTCAAAGTTCTATCTGGAAAATCTTCTATGTTTAACTTTAATGCATTAATTTTGAATTTAATGCAGTAGCACGCAATCATGATCGTGTCCAATTTTGTTTTTAAAACAGCATTAGTGACAGCAGTAGCTCGCAAGGTTTATCCCAGCCTTCCACACAGACGACGCAGTACTTGAGAGCTGATACACCCAACAATGCAACACCCGTAACCAGTAAGTGTTAATCTAATTACAGACCTTTGCCACCGACTGCCTTGGACACAACTGGAGTGTTAGTATGGGTCACACTGGTTCTGTATTAAGGAAGACAGGAAAGCAGGAATAATCTCCTGTCTGTGTCACTTTCTCTTCCGAGTTCACGTGATATATGGTTTTATCCACCTTTGTCATTCATAGTCAAGATTGAGATCTGCATATGGTCTGGGATGCTGGAGTAATCTCATGAGTGTGATACTGTTACAAGGGTGATAAGTTCATGCTTTCTTTTAAATAGCTTTTCTTGATTTTATTTATTTTTTTTTTATGAAGGAGATGGGAGGCAGTGAAATAAAAAGGGTAAAGTGACAGTGCTTTATATGCCCTGTAATAGATCAGTCTGGGAACTGATACTAGCTACATTCTGTGTTAATTCTGTAATTCTTGAAGGTATTTGTTATCTAAAGAGTGTTTACTCCTGCAATTACTGTTCATCAGCTTTAGTGGTGAGATATCTCATACAGTGTAATGCTATTGAAGGGACCTTTCCTGCATTCTGGGTTTGAAGATAAGATGTGCGATTCCCTGGCAATTCCGTCTCATTGAAGGCTGGACTGACTGCGAGCATTTGCCTTTTCCCTTGTGCTGGCACTTAGGCAGTTAGACTGCTAACCAAATCAGGGAGCAGAGCCAGCCAAACACTGATTTTCTTCTGTTGTGGTTTGAGTTTTGGTTGGCTGGGATCTCTGAATTGGTGCACAGCCTAGCAAAACGAACACCAGTTTTGGTGGTTAAGATGGGGTATGGATCTGCATGACTAGACACTGAAAGAAAGCAAGACTTAGCCCAGACAAAATTGCCTAAAAGTATTGCTAAAGCCTGCTCTCAGAGATCTGAAGTGAGGTAAGGGTGTGTGTTTAAAAAGTGAGGGAAAAATAGGGGGAGCCTGGCAGGGGAATGAACGCCCTCTTTGTTAATCTCAATTAGTTGTTTTTCTGAACAGAGTAGGAATTGCCAAGCTTTTCAAGAAAGTGTCTCCTTTTGTCATCTGCTGCCAGTGATTCTTCATTCTGTAACACAGAAGTGTTTTGTATTAATAACCCGAAGAGACTTTTTCAGCAGCCTAATAAGTAGAAATACCAGTGTCTATCCTTTACACAGTGCAATATTTATCCTTTAGAGCTAGCTAAATAATGAGTAATGACTTGATTCTTTTTTTTAAGCAAGCACAAGACCCAAAAGTCTCTTCTATTTCCTTCTGGCTGCACTTAGCATTGATACTAACCATACCAATCAATGGTGGAGCGCTGTATGAGCATTGTAACTGCTGTTCAGACTCAGTGTCTGTCCCTGTTTCCTCCCCAGGTGTGGGAGCAGGTGTTTACCAAGAGTTGAACTCCTGCAGCTTTGGTGAAGTCTTGGCTTTCTTCTAACTTGAATTAATATCTCCCTGAACAAAAGAGATTTTTGTCATCTGAGTTCATCTGTTTTGGAAAAAGCTGCCTGGAAACCTTATATGGTAGAAGCATTAAGACAAATACATCTATTAAAAACTTATTTTCCACGGAGTTTGGAGGAGACCATAGCATGCAAATAATTTTTAAGCTGGTTTTCCTAATTACTGTCCCACCTGCCCCTCTTTTCACCCACTAGCCTTTTTGTGTACCACTTCTTATCCCAAAGCACAGTGTGGTGCTGTCAACCTCAAGTTTTTAGCTTGGCCCTCTAAGCAGTGTCATCTAATTAGTGTGATCCCTGGAAACTTGTTAAAGAGCCTCTTGCAAAAGACTTGCCATGATGGTGACCGTGTCCTTAGTGACTGTTGAGCTCTTCACTGAGATGAGCGTGGAAGCAGCTGTACCTCAGTGGCACTCATTGGCTTGCTGTGTTCAGTCTGTATTGTTTCAGAACGCCTTTTGTGGGGATGAGGGTTGGATGCCACCAGTAACATGGGGAACAGTGAAACTGAGCATAAGAAGAAAAAGGTTTGGATACAGAAAATAAACAGGAAGAACACTGTTAGGCTGTCACAATCGTATTAACCTTGTTTTCAGTGACACTTAAAATTTGTCATAAAAGTGACTCTCAAACTTTCTCTAGTAATTCAAGGTCTTGCTACAAAAACACTCAGGCCTTTTTGAGTATGTTGGTGTATCTAGCTAGATGTGTCTCATGCCCAGAAGAGGGCACTGATGATTCTGGTTGTGCTCCTGATGCAGTACCGGGTAAGGCGTTTTCGTGACTCCAGCAAGTCTTCAGCAGTTTCTAACCTTAGTCCTTATTTCCCTGTTGAGAGGGAAGTGCAGTGTTACATTAATCTGCTTCAGTATGCAAGAAGGAGCTTCATTTACTTGGTGTTAATAACGAGTCTCAGTTGTACAACGTTATATAGATTTGCGTGATTACTACATTTGGCTTCTCTTGTGCATTTTATTTAATACCATATGTAATCTTCCTACGTACACACTGCTTGCATGTCTTTGTACCTGTAGGTGGTGCTGAGGTGAAGCGATGTGCTTGTGGTCTTATAATAAGGGTATTTATATTGGTTTGTTTGGCTCTGCTGGCTCCTCAGGTTATCCTACATTACGGATAGAGAAGAATGATCTTAAAAGTGTCACTCTAATGGAAGCAAAAGCTAAAGTGAAGGATATAGCCATCTCCAGGGAGAGGATAACTCTAAAAGATGTGCTCCAAGAAGGTATTTACAGCGCTTGGGATGCTTGTTGGTTACAATGTGGTGTTTATATATATGTATGTATTATTCTTCTTGCAAGATTTTTCTGAAATTAATCATGGGTGATGTTGCTGATCTTTTTAACTTTTGTGGAGGTAAAGAATGATGGATGATGTTTGCATTTAGGGTGCGGGGGGTGTGGGGAAGCAGCTTCTAAAATGCATTAGAACATGAGAGCGACTAATTATGCAAAGTAAATAATTGTCTGTGTTAATAATCTGGTCATTTAAAAAGAAAAATAAATGAAAGGGTGAGATTGCTAAGGAGTGAGGTAACCAGCTGAGGCTGTAAGTGGTTAAGTAACTCAACTGCAAAGTTATTGCAGGAGAACTTCACTTAAGGTGGGGAAAAAGTGCCTCTGTCATCCAAATCCAGTCAGTCTCCATTTAATAGCTAATATGGAAATCTTAACAGATGCAAAACTAACAGCTCTGCTATGAAAAATCTAGACTACGGTTTCTTTTGTTGCTTAATTTTCATTTCAGAAGTGTTCATTTACAACAGTAATTGTTTTTACTTGATATTGAATTTAGAACATAGACTTAAATATTTAGATTTTTTTGCCACTAATGGTTAGTACTGTAACTTTAAGTCTGTGTCCCCATAGCCTGATAAGAAACCAAATTTTCCAAAGCTAAAGATTTAAGGTAGTTATCCTTTAGAGGCAGAACTGCGAAGTGCCTGCAACATCCCTATCTGGAAAACAGCGTGAGGTTGCCAAACGTTCTGATTTGATGTATGGCTTTAATCTTTAAGCTGATAGCTTTGTTCTCAAGTCCAGTGGTTGTGCAAAAATGTTCTTACGTGTGGAGGATGTGTTTTGATTCATAGAATTGTAGAATGGTTTTCGTTGGAAGGAGCCCTGCAGCCCACCCAGTTCCAACCCCTTGCCATGGGCAGGGGTGCTGCCCACCAGGTTATGTTGCCCAGGGCCCCCACTAACCTGGTCTTGAACATATTCAGGGATGTGGCTGCAATGAGATCTTCCCAGAGCCTTCTCTTCTCCAAGCTGAATGCCACCAGCTCTCTCAACCTTTCTTCATAGGAGTGGTGCATTCAGCCCTCTGATCATCCCTGTAGCCTTCCTCTGGACCTTCCCTAATGGTCTGCATCCTTCCTTTAGAGGTCATCTAGCTCAACTCCCCTGCAATGAACAGGGACACCTACAGCTATTTGAGGTTGTTCAGAGTCCCATTCAGCCTGACATCCACTACCACTCTAAGCAACCTGTCCTAGTGCCTCATCACCCTTATTATAAAAAAAAAAAATAAAAAATTTTTCCTTATGTCCAATCTAAACCTCCCCTCTTTTAACCCCAAGTACTTTTCAGGAGGGCTGTGCTCCATCCTTATATCTCTCACCTTGTACTACTGATAGCAGAAATTACCACAGTGCAGATGTGCTTGGATTTACTGAAACTAATGAGGTTCACCTGGGCCCACTGCTCAGCCTGTCTGGGTCTCTCTGAATGGCATCACATCCCTCAGGCATAATGAGACCACATCACGCTGCTTGGCATCATCCACATACTGCTGAGGGTGCACTTGATCCCACTGTTGATGTCATTGATGAAGATGTTAAAGAGCACTGCTCCCAGTGTTGACCCCTGAGGGACACCACTTGTCCCTGATCTCCATCCAAACATTGAGCAATTGACCACCGCTCTCTGGGTATGATCTTGTAACCAGTCTCTTGTACATCAAACAGTCCACCCATCAATCCATGTCTTTCCAGATCAGAGAGAAGGATGTTATGGGGACTGTGTCAAAGGCCCTATAGAAGTCCAGATAGATGATGTCAGTGGATCTTTGCATGTCCACAGATACTGTTATGCAATCATAAAAAGCAACAAGGTTGGTCAGGTAGGACCTATCCTTGATGAAGCCATGCTGGTTGTTCCACATCATCTCCTTCTCTTCTGTATTTCTTAGCATAGCTTTCAGGAGGGTCTGCTTTGTGACATTCTCTCTCACTGAGGTGAGACTAATGGGTCTGTAGTTCCCTGAGTCATCCTTTCTACCCTTCTTAAAAATGGGTGCTATATTGCCTTTTTCTTGTATCTGGGGTTGCCCCAAACCAATTGCAGCACCTTGTGCTTGGCCTTGTTCAACCTCATTAAGTTCTTGTGGGCCAAATTTTCAAGCTCGTCCAGATCCCTTTGGATGGCATCCTATCCTTTGGTTGTGTCAACTGCACCTCTCAGCTTGGTGTCATCAGCAAACTTGCAGAGAGTACACTCATTCCCATTATCCAGGTCATTGATAAAAGTGTTGAAGGCTGTGCTTCTTTATACTGTCTCTTGCCCATAGCTGTAATGTTCCGAACCATCTGATGGGATCATAGCTACCTCAAAAAGTTTACATGCAATCTCATGGTAGATGATAAAATATATATATATTGCACTCATCCTGCTAAGTACTGAGGAGTCAGATAAGAGTTGAACTTGATCCTGGGATATGTACAGCTGTTCAGTATAGTTCTTTTTCTTGGAATAATTTTGTTAAAATACATGAGTGGAAAAATTTTGAAGATTGGGGGTGGGGGGGGGGGAAGGAAGAAGCCAGAAAACAAAGTAGAATCCAATATAAATCTTTGAAGAAAGAGTATCACATTTTTATATCATGGTACTGTATTCACAAACTGTACCATATAGGTACTGTTTCGTTAAATGCTCTATTTCTATGTGTACATTTAGGAAAAAAAAAAAAAGGTATAATTGAGGAATGTTTTGCCTGACATGACTGTATGCAGAACAGATGAAGCTAGAGGTTTTAGCACAGGCTGTGAACTGCCACAAATAAACCAATTGTCAGTGTCAGTACTTCAATTAACTAGGTTCTGTTGCTGTCACTGTTTCATTTTTGCTTCTCTTTTTTTATATGTTACCCTGAAGTTAACTAAAGCTTTCAATCTTTGCTGTCTATAGCTCTGAATCCTACTCCTGCTGAAGGAGAGGTGGTTATTTGTTGTCAGTATTCTTGTTGATTCACTGGGGCATTCAGGGCTTAAGCTTTACCTTTCATTACTCCTAACTTTCTGTGGCAGATACGTTTTAAGGTAGTGGGTTTTCAATGGGTATTTAATTCTGTCAGCGTTGTCAGTGTGTTTTAAGCATATAATGCTTACTAATTTTATGTTCTCTTTGTAGGCACATTTGGGCGCATTTTCCACGGAATACTAATAGAGGAAAAAGATCCCAGTAAAGAAAAACAAGTTTTTGTGAAAACTGTTAAAGGTATGTTTACCTGAAGGACGTCATTTTGTCCATTGTTTGGCCTGTGTTGCATGCTGAGTGTACCAAATCTGTCTTTAAAAACAGTGAAGCAAAAGCCTCGTAAAACATAGTAAAGAAAACTACTTAAAAATTGCAAGCAGTTTGGGTGCTGCCATCAGCCAGCTAACAGTAACATTGCATGGAAGAAGAATGCACTTGTTCACTAGTGCCTGCAGTTACTGCATTGTCAGATACTTCAGCTTATTCATTTTTCTTGTAAAAAAATCTGTTTTTCTTTTTCCCCCTGGCATGGAACATCTACAGCCTTCTCCTATCTCTGAAATGCTGAAAAGGCACCTGTAACGCATCTTAACAGCTCACGAGTTTCTGTAATTAACTTTAAGTAATAATAATACCTTTTGGCATTTTTGCAAACAATCATGTATATCTGTATATATACGTTATATAAGATATATACATATTCGGCTTGGAAGCTACTTGGAAGAATATTAACACTTGTTTATAGGGGAGGAATTTAAGATCAACCTGTTTTGGAATAAAGTAGATAAAAAAGCATCCCTACTTTGAGCATGTCTCATGGCAGTCTGAGATAGATGTTGCTGCATTCTTTAGCTGCATGTAATTCTTGATGTAGGCCTAGCCAGGGTGTTGCGCTTTGCCAGTGAAGATAGGTCAGTGCCAGGTACTGTACCTGCTGCTCCAAAATATATTGGGCCTTTTTTTCCAGGGTGCCAGTTAGTCTCATAATAACAAGATGCTTCTAGTTTCTGAGTGCCTCTGAGGTGGTACACTTTCATTCTGTCGCATTTTTCTTCCCTGTTGAATCCAAAGAGGGCTTCTGTAGATCTGCCTCCCTTTGGGAGGATCTTAGAACTTTCTGCTTGAAAGGATGGTGGTATCTGGAACTCTGAATACTGAAGTTGTCCTTGGTTTTGTTTCTGACACAGCCAAAAATAATGTGCACTTTGTAAAGTGCTGGTATCTTGTAGGGTTTTGTTTTTAGTAGTAAGAAGTAATCACGCATCCTCAATTAAAGAAAATTCTGCTTATTTCCAGTATCTTGGGAAGTTTTCCTAATTTCAGCTCTTCTCTGTCCTTCCCTGCCAGACAGTTTGGGGTTTCATTTTCTTTATTCCATGTAGCTGGCAAAAGTTTTATCCCATGTCATGTGAGCCTGGTGCTCCTCTGTGTTCGAGAAAGCTCTCAAAGTTGCTGCTTCATTCACCACTGTTACCTTAACTTGTGATCCCCTTTGCTGTGTTGTTTGATTCTCTTCACTGACACAAAGTCAACAGATACTGTTACTCCTGTAACATCTAAAATTGTTGTGAACTCAGGCACTTTGACATCTGTATGCTTACTTGATAGCATAGGAATAAGACAGCATCTGCAAAAACATGTCTTAGTTGAGCTGCTTCCCAGCACTGCTTTTCTGATTTCTTTACCAGCATGAGCCTTCCAGTCTGCTCTTAAAGAAACATTTCTCCCTTGAAATAACTTAGATACAGTCTGTCTTTGATACAGTCCATGTCCTCCTTTCTCCTAATGTTTTGCCTTGCGATGAAAAGTTTGCTAGCTGCAGCTCTGTACTGCCCAATAGTCTTAGCAGAGCAATGGTATTTGTATAACTGTTGTTACTAGAGAATTTCTTAGCTTTAAGAAGTATAAACTCATTGTCTGCATAGATAACGGATTCTGTTGATAATTGTCTGTGAAATAATACGGGCTTGGGCAGCAGAACGTTGCTAGGAGAATAACTAATAAACATCCCTTCTTCTCCTTACTGCAGTGTATTTGTAGAGCCAATATTAAGCAGTTAGTTTCCTCTTTGTACCTTGGCTGTGATGGCTATGTGTGCAGCTGGATCGTGTACTAAGTTAGGAATTTGATCTGCTTGGAAAAAAAGAGAGTGCGAAAATGCTCTTAACCTGAATTTTCCTTGATCTAGTCCGTCCTGTGGCCACACACACTCTCCTCTTCTGGCACAAACACAGAGTAGGATCGAACCGCAGAAGAGAAAATGGGTGTAAGAACTACTACACTGACTGAAGTATCTCTGTTGCTGGAGGCAAAAAAAAAAAAAAAAAAAAAAAAGGAGCCTGAGGGTCACGGAAAAGAAACAAAGGAAAAAAGTCTTTGTAGCTAAGTTACCCCAGGAAAGCATGCTCTGTACCTTAATTTTTTTGCCCACAATGTGCTCTGGTGTTGGTAGAGTCCAATGATGCTCCCAATTACAAAAAAATAATAATTAGTGAAGGGGTTCAGACTTCCTGAAAAATGGGAACTGAAACTCTTTCAACATGTGTTGTGGGGAAGAAAGAGTAAATAATCCAATAACCTTCCTGAGAGAAAAGACCTCTCTCTTATCAGGGTCAGAGCTTAAGACACTGCATTGACTGGCTTGTTGCTGGGGTAGTTGCTGCAGCTTTAAATCTGAAATTGCTAATAGAAGAAACCCTTTGGAAGAATAGTACCTGGATAGGTCAAATAGAATCAGTATGTTTGTTTCCAAACTAGAACTTCTCTCATTTATTTTTCTCTAAGAATAAGCTTCCAGTAATAAAGTAGAAGAGATTTTACTAATGGGGCTAGACTGCTGTCTACAATATTCTTACAATATTCACCGTGAGAAACAATTTCCTTCTAAGACTAATGGAGCTTTGTCTTTTCTTTTTTATACTGAATTGATGCTGTCAGCAAGAAAAGGCTTAAAAATTGCCTTACTGATACATCTAATGCCTGTAGAGGAGCATTAGGAACAATTAGACTGTCTAATTTACAGGAAAACCTGTACTTTAAGCTTTGGCTAGAGGCATTCTTAGTTGGTGTAGTTGTTGACTATGTCACTGGATATAGCCTGTCAGCCCTGGTATGGAGACCAGTGTACTGGCACACAAGTGGCTTTGTGACTGGGTAACCAATAGAAGCCATATTAAACGTAGCAACTTTGCACAATGCAAAGTGAGAAAGCTATAGCGGATAAGTGGTTATCGTCTGGATATGTCCAAGAATGTCCAGCAAACAGTCTGCTGTTGACTGGAAGACTTCTTTGAGCTATGGGCAGCCCACGTATTGGCTTCTACAAGACTTCTGCTGTGCTAAGGAGATCGTTAAATTGATGTCAGGATTGCTGCTTCTCCTGCCTTTTGAGACGCATCACAGAATTTGTCACTGAGACTGGACTTGTCAGTGTCTTGGGACTTTTATCTGAGCAATTAATGAAGCCACCAAACTCCTTTTTGACCAATTCAGCGACTTCTTATTGCGTGCATGGCTTGTAAGGTGGTAGGACTGCAATTTGGAAGCACTTTTTTTGTTGTAGCTATTGAAGGATACAGTGTGAAGATCAAGTTAATCCTCGAGTGCTAGAAGTTCACTCAAGATCCCTTAGAAAATGTTTTTACTCTCATCTAACTGTAGTATGTTCCAAAGAAAAGTTGTAACATGCCCTAGATAGTGACAAACCTTCTACCTGTATGTTCATGAAATACAGTAATTTGTCTTTTTTTTTTTTCTGATGGTATATCATCTATCATTTGAGAGCGTGTCTGCATGCATGAATCTCTCCTTATGTAGAGTGCTCTGTGCCAAAAAGAAAAAAGCTTAAAAGGAACAACAAAAAAAAAAAGAGGTATCGGTTGGCAAAATTAGAAGCGACTTTCTGGAAGCTGTAATAACTTTGGGAGTATGACGGCTGCACGCCCAGGGAAAAAGATGTCTTTTTTAATACCTTCTCTAGATCCTTCATGTAGGTCATGATGTTTTCTAGTGTGATGT